>WTSP01019983.1:18996-41673 GCA_025331215.1 Actenoides lindsayi
ATCAACACCCTCCAGCTCCCAGTACTGCAGCATAAGGGCTGGATGGGGAAAAGCAGCTCAGCCAGACCCATTACACCCTCTTAAGCAACTATTTTGATGTCCAGTACAAGAGTTGTAAGGTGCCAGCACAACGGAACAGACCAAGGAGTCCTGCTCACTTTAGCCTGACAACTGGAATATGTCAGTCTGCCAAAGGCAAATCTATATAAACTAATACAGCCTGTTTCAAAGTCCCAATGCTCCACACTGCATTCAGCACAAGCCTTTTGAAAATCCTTTTGGTTAAGAGCCATTTCATTGAGTATGTTGTATGCTAGGAAAAAAAAAAACCCAAAAAAAACAACCCATTCCCACTAAAATTGACAGTATCTAATCTTGCTTACAGCTACGAACAGCTCAGTTACTTGAGTTTTTCATCTAAACATCCTTAATACATTTTGTAAACATGCTGTCTGTGTTTCTTCTCCCTGCTTGCTCAAATGCTGAGTTTGTTTGTCAGGAAGCCAGACACATCTATGAAGGAAATATCAGATATTTATGGCATTTGTAATACTACACTCAGGTCAATGCATTCCAAAATACATTGGACTCCTTCCACCTGTTTTTGCAATGCTTGTGGAGCACAGGTATGGTCACAACAGTGTTTACACAAGACCTGAGTTAATGTCCACTGAACTCAGGAGGTGTTTGTCTTTTCAGATCATGCCTGGGGTCACAGTTAACAAGAATTAGTTCTAATTTTTTTATTTATTCCCCCCCCCCTCCCCCGGCACAGGAATATAATTAAAAACTCAGGGAGACATTTGAAATGCAACCAATGAAACATTTGATACAGTGCGAGTAAAGTTTGCTTCAATTAGGAATGCAGAATTGTGTTACACAGCACATTAAATGGCACATTAGCAGATGTAAATGCTTCCATCAAATTAAAAATGGTTAGTTTGCTTGTTAGAATATTTTTTTTGTTTTGTTACAGTAATTGTGTGGTTTTCTGGTTTTCAACAGCACAGAAGAACTTACCCAACTTTTCTTCTCTACCTGTGGGTGCTGGAAGTGGATAAATACAGCTTTTCTGCCAGGAAATACTGGACCGCTGCATGCAATACAGCACATGAAAGCAGGAGAGATAGGAAAGGTTCTTTTCAATCTCACATATAATTCCCAGAAAAAAATACTTAAGCATCTAAAATTCTAATTCATTTTTAAATATATTGTGCAAACTGCTTTGAATATTGCTTCTATGCAGAGCATCCATGTTTTAAGAATTCACCATGTCCTGGAAGTAAGAAAATGAAAAGCAGAGCAGTTGAAAAGGTATTTACAGGAGGACAGCAATGCAAAATGGGCAACCTCAGCTTGGTTAAAAGATGCTGAGTTATTCCCCAAAAGGTTTTCTTGGGGAAAAACATTCCTATTGAAAGGTAGCTCTCCAGTGCAGGAGAACAAAGCAGGAGTCAGGAAATCAGTGCAGAAAATACTTCTGGATCAAGAAAGGCTTGTTGCTGTGCTTCCATCTGCAGCAGATTACCTCAGCATAAAGGCCAGGAGATTTATTTGTAGCAACTCTGTACCTCAGACAAACTGACCTCCCAGAGCCTTTTTGGCCTCCGCTGCTGTCACTGGGAGAGTACAGGAAAACAAAACACAAGATGCCACTGTGTTATAGAGGTCTATTCTCTGCCCTGTAGTGGCACCTGGTATACACTTCCTAACCTCCCACCTCAGCTCCTCTGTTGAACCTAAATCAGAGTATTTGAACCTAACTTTCCACAAGGTAGAAGCTGAAAACCTACCACATGTCAGATGATAACATTGCATTGTGAGCCACCTGAGTTGATTGCCTAGGCTTCTCTGGCCTCTGAAGAGAAAGGAGAGCATACTCTTTCTGACCTGGTCCTGACAAAGCTTCTCTTGTTCTTTGAGGTGCAGCTAATTATTGCAATTACTCAGAGACCCCACCTGAAATCACAAGCCTTCGCAAAACACTGTGTAGCAGAATCTATGGAGCATTCTTGGGCCTTGGGAAGGCTCCACCACAGGTGTTTCTAGTTTGTCTTCTACAGCAGTGAACCTCCTTGCCCCCAGGCTGGGCTGAGCAGGAGACTGTTCAAAGGTATCTTTCTCCTTTTTCATGGATTTCACAAACTGTGGTTGTGGACTACTCAAGAAGATGCTTCCTCCTCTCCTACTGTTTGAAGGTTATTTTTAGGTGACTTTGGACATTTTCATGTGAGCTGTAGTGATGCTTCACATTACCCTATTGCCCAGAGCAGCTCTGAATGACATTTGAAACTCAGAAACTTGTCTCTACTCATCAACAGCAAAACTCACAACCCCATCCTCTCTGAAAGTACAATTCTTTCTCTCTTTTAATTTTTTTTTCCTCAACACTCTATCTAAATTACTGATGTCTCTGTATTTTTAACCTCTTTTACTCAGCCTCAGGTTTTGTCCTTCATACCCTCTTTCTCCTTTGTCCACTGCAGCTGAGCTTTTTTACCTTCTCCTCTCAGTGCTTTATGCCTAGGAGACAGGTGCTCTGTTATGTGCCCTCACCTCTCTGCATGGAGTTTGTTTCCAAAAGGGACAAAGCAGCATCCAGAGACAGGCAGGTGCAGCAACCACAGCAAATATAAATATGCAGTAGGCTCTGGTGAAGAAGATGACATGATGATGTCCCTAGTTAATAAAAGGGCCTGTACATTTGTAAGGCAACTCCCCTCTTACGGCAGATGAACCTGGCATGGTGGAAAACAGATCTCGCTGCCCATCATTGCTTCTGCCTGGTTCTGAGCACTGTAGCTCCTGGCTCACCACTCTTCATCACATCACATCATCAAAGATGTAGAAAGTAGGCAGATGTAGGAAGGAAGATGATCAGCACTCACCAACCCCTTCAAACTGAAATGCAGTCTGCTACTTTTACTTTCCCCTCACAGCTTCATTAATGTCCTACATCTACTAAAGCAGAAGGGCAACACAATGAGAGAAGAGAGATGGTGACCTATTTTACATAGTGAAGGGACTACTTTTATATCCCAATTTGCTTTTTGGACATGTTGATTTGCAGTACATGAGTAGACAGGAGCTGTCAATACTTTAACATCTGATGGGGAAACTGGAGTGAGCTTTGCCGACTGGAATACCATAATTGGGTAGCTGAAGGCATTTCTCCTCTCCAGGAAATAATGACAGGAGCATTTTATGTGATCTCTCCTCTCTTCGCTCACTTCAAAGCAAAGAAGACGGTTGAAAGAAATATGTGTGTGTGACAGATTACAGTAATGTAGCTAAGGCTTATAATCAGTTTACATATGCAGTGATAGGCTAGTTGCAGTTGGGTGGAAGTTGTGGTAATGGTTTTTATGGGCATTTGGAAAAAACATTTTGAAATAATAAAACTAAAAAAGCTGTTAATAACTCATTCATTTAGTACTGTTGTTGCACACAAAATAATGGCTATTACTTCAGTGTTTTTGTTTTTGCATTTGAAAACACATTTTCAATAACAAAGCTGGAATCAGTCCAAGTCATATCATTCATACAGTTAAAAAGCTACATAATAAAAGGCAGAGATAAGACCTTTCATTACAGATGTGCAATAGAAAGTCCTAAGGAAAAATGAAAAAATAATTTGATGTCTTTGCCGACCACCTTAATCCCCCTGTGGAGATTGTGCTTGTTTGACCTGATTTAACTAGGTTTAACTCACTTTGTTGTTCCTGGAATGTATTACTCCAAATGCTAATACCAGAACATTCACTTTATTGATACAACCTGCACCACAGTGACAAGAATAGCCAGAACTTGCATCCTGCAGGTCATTTTTCTGTTTCCTATCCTTCTAGGTAGGCTCATTGTTTTCTGTTTTGTTATTGTACACTTGGGCTTCACAAATAGTATGAGAAAAGCAATAAAAACCAGTGCATTGAAATTTCAGCATTAAGCCAATAAACACTGAATATGCAATGTTTTTTTCCTTGTGCACAGCTGTGCTATTATCTAAGAGAAGCAATAGTAAACACAAATGAAAAGTGTATTTAATCGCAGATAGTTCTGTTCTTGTAGGTTTAAAACATACTAAAGAAACACAGCTCATATTTAAATCAGTTCCTATTCCAAAGAAGATTTGGGCATCGTTTCTCTACATTTATTAGGGCCTGAATGATATGGTCTAGCAGTCAAGGTTCCTACTCTCTGGGCCATGGTTGCTGAGTCCGTCTGCAGAGGGTAAGTGGCAAGGCTGTGCTTTCTTTCCCAGGGGCCATCTTTTTCAAACACAGCTTGGAAAGTCTGTAAAACCCATCTGCTTCTGTGATGGGTGAGGTTGAGTTCTTTCTTGGGAAGACTCTATGACATGGTCTTGTCTGCCTGGAGTCAATCACTTGCTGTCTCAACGGTACACCACTGGCCAGTAAATTCACCCTTGCTAATGCATAGGGTGAACCTGCGTTTTCCCTTGGATTAGCTGTTGTATCAGCAAAAGGTGGTCTACAAGCTGCTCCAGAAAGGAAGCCTTGCGGGTGGGGGTAAATCCGAACATCTGGGATAGCCCTGATGCCACTTGGATGCAAGGAGCTAGTGGGTCCATACAGAGCTGTCCATCTGGGTGCTGGGGGTCCAGCCTAGATCTTAATTGTCTAGTTCAGCACAGCAAGTTAAAAACCCCAACTGTTTGGAAAGGGCTTTGGCCAGACAGTTTGCTCATACAATTCTCAAGGAGCTAAATTACTTCAAGTATCGGGGTGAAAACCTTTAGTTTTTGGACCAGGTAAATATTCTGAATTGAATCAAAGGAACAACTAGCACAGACAGATACAGGCATCCATAAGCTTGCAGAAATACCTGATTTTCATCTTAGTTAGTTTTCTAAGGAGAAAATGAATATCTGCAATAAGTCTGCACATTTGGGCTTCAAAATTAAGCTATAGGGAGGAGAAGAGTGTGTGGAGAAATGACAAGGGTCAGCTCTGCAGTTATATGATTTTTTGGTTATGAAATAGCACAATACATAGTAGTCTACTGCATCTTTGCAGTTACCAAAATCAGAAAGAGTTTTTGGAAGCTTTTTCTGCATTGAAGATGAAAATGTTTTACAAATCTTGCCTTATACGGTTTCTCCATACTGGTATATAGGGTTTGAAAGACTGCTCAAGCTATCAACCATCCTCATAATGTTAATGACTATTAAAAAGACCAAACAGCTGCATTTATTATATTTGGTCTCATTGTAAATATATACATCCAAGAATAATGACAGGCAATTTAGTAAATTAATGGTGATCAGGTTAATTTTGCAGTGGTTACTTTTTTTCAGTTTATCATGATGCGCAGCATTATGTGTAATTCCATGTGGAAGGTACCAATCTCTCAGTACTTCATTTCTTTGCCCATTCCTAGTTGTAGACATTTAGTGAAAATAATAATAATCAAAAACCCAGCAATATCCTTCACCACCCCAGTAAGCACAGAAATTAATAATCTCAGAAAGTCTGTATTCAACCTGACACAGCGAGCAACGCAAATTTGGCATAAAGTCTATCTTTACATTTATTTGCAAATGTGTATAGATATGCTTCATATAAATTAATCCTCTATTTCATTATAAGGAAGGAATTATGTCTGTGGTCAAAAGGGTGGGGTACAGTTAATCTGATTTAGCACAGCATGTGAAAAATTAATTGAAAGTCAGAACGCCATAGTGTTTATTATAAAGTAATTTCACACCAGCTCAGGATTAGCATGGTAACAGGTGACAATAGGTCATTACTATGTTAATTGAAAGACAGCATGCTTTTGTAAAAAAAAGAAAAAAAAAAAAAAAAGAAAGAAAAAGGGATAGAGACAAAATGAAATTAAAAGGAAAAAAATATTAAAATGCAGTATTTTATCTAGGATTGGGCTGTAGCTCTGTGACATGTCCTAGGGAGAAGATATCTTCTGAAAAGACCTTGTTGGCTTTTTGGTGATAACCTTGTATTGTTCACCGTGCTGTGAAGCATGGCAGATGTTCGTGCACGTCCCCTTTCCACATGAGAGGGCTGCATCTCCAGATCAGGGGCCTGACATTTGCGCCTTGCTGACGCTGCTCTCTGGCCCAGGCACGTGGAGGCGAAGGCAGGCACAAGGGAAGCAGTGCTCATCCATTCACCTGGCTTGCCCAAAGGCAGAGTGGGCCCAAACAGAGCCACTGGGAGCCATTGAGATTTTGCAGCAGTGTTTAACAGAAAACTCCAGTGTTGTTCTTTGACGAGAGGATTAATAAAATAAAAAGACTTTCAAACCACCGATGGAAAATAGCCTGTCACTTCAATAGCACGCTGAAGCGTGTAGCTGGGGCAAGCTCATCATGCCACTTGAGCTGCAATGCCTTCATCACAGCGCTGAGCCAGGACCATGCCACAGTGCTCGTCTGCTCCCTCATTGTGCAGCTTGACAGATACTGACGTGTAGGCATTTCCCATTATACGCTGAGATCTGAGTAAGCAGTCCTGAGCTGCCAGTTTCAGACCTCCTAAAGAAATCAGGAAACTATTTTTCCCATTTTAATTGCATAGTAGCAAAAGGTGTTAAATCAATTCTGGGGGCAGAAGATCATTCCACAGGTCCTCCAGGTGAAAGAATACAAAGGGCACAATGTGCACTTGTGAGGAAGACGGAAAGAACTCTGTATTAACTGCAGTTACCACAAAAGTACTTTTGCTAATGGCATGTTGTAATTTAAACAAGGATCCTTTCTGAAACCAAAATAATATGCCTATGTAATGAAGCTAGCTGCCGTGCTCAAAGTAAATGGAAATTCAGAGGCACAGCTGGGACCTGAAAATGGGGAACTGATTTTATTTCCAGGAAGCAGAACTTAACCTCTTCAGATACCCTCACGCAGCCTGATACATGAGCTGATGAGGAATGTGACCTTTCTGCTTATCCTGCCGCTGAAAAGTTTGCAATCCAGCCTGACACAATCTGTTGTAATATGTTAATTTCAATGCAGTTCTGCCACAAATACTAAGGGTGATCCCTGAGACCTTTTCATCCCAGAATAGAAACCTTCCACACTTCGTTCTCATCTCAAAACATCCCGATTAAGGTGCCTACTTATCTAATAAAGGTCAAAAGAAAGTGTAAATGTTCTTTGATTGCTTACTAGAAAGGAAAGAGCTCAGACAGAAGACAGTGCCCTTGCATTCTGTGCATGATACAGTGTGATGTGGTCTGCTGAGATTGACAGGAAAAGAGAAGTGCTGATCCTGATTGGAGCACAAATCATCAACTGCAAATCTAAACTGCTGCAGAGCTACTGTAATAATGCAATACAAGTACCCCTGCAGGTAGATGGGATAGGAACCTGCTCACCAGCCATACAGAAAAGCCATATAATAGAAATATTTGCACATCCCCAGCAGGAAAATTTCTCAGGATAGTTAGGGCAAACATGGCCTCAGGTCTGACTATGGTCAGGAGATACAATTTTGCTGGTGGTAAGACTGGTTAGTGAAGTGGCAGATTAAATGATCAGGTTCACCTCTACAAATACATTTTAAAAAAGTATATTAGGGCTGATAGTTTCTTTTGTGACTGTGATATAATTATTGCTCAATAGCAGCAGACAAGCTTATTTTTAATGGTATGTCCTGTCCTTGTGTCTCAGTTTTATTAAATCAAAATCCTGAGTAGCCCATTTGCAATATGCAACTCTGCTCTGAAGCTATTCCCCCACTGTAGCCAGCTGGAGTTGTAAGGACCTGCCTCAGTCCAGCCGAATCATCACCAGTAGCTCTGCACCCTGCTCACCCCACTGCCCCAGTTCAGCTCCCTGAGGCCAAGTCACCGAGCCACCCACTGTATGCATCTTCCCCCAGGAACTGCCAAAAAGGCACAACCAGCACATCCCCTCCCCTTCGGTTTGCTGAGATGAGGGCTGCTCTCTGGCCAACACTCAGACAACACACAATTGCTACAGGCAAGAGTAGAGCTGAGGGTCTTTGAGGTGACACCAGAACCATAGATGCTTCAAAGTGCCACAGATTCCTCTTTCTATGTGTTCTCTTTTGCTCTCCATTTAGTTAAAACAAAGAAAAAAACGAAACCCAAAACAAACAAAACCAAACAAAAAAAAAAAAAGGAAGAAGAAAGGAAAAAAAAAGAACAAACAAAAAGACTAAACTCTTAAGCAAGCAAGACAGAGTGGCAGGAAGACTGTATTATAAATGTGCTGGCAAAACTGATGAGACAAAACAGGAAAAACCTGCGTATGAAACTGCAGCAAATGTAATCTCAAAATGTTTCCAAAAGTAATTTTTCCTTATTCATTTGTTCTTGGTCGTCTCTGTTGTTTACTCTGCTGTTCTGTGATCTTCAGCAATAACAGTTCAATTTAAACCCTGTACAGAAAGGACTGTCTCTTCTCACCTCTCTGCATAGCTCAAGGATAGCTTACACAGTCGTGTTATGGCTTTGCCCTTTCTAGATGAGGAATATGTTGATTTGGTTTCAGCTCATTAACTGTCTAAGGAATTTCTTCCAGCTTAGCTGTCTGCAAGGCTGGAATCACCCATACTTCAGGATCAGGGCTTTTCTCTTTGAATTTGTGAAAGGGTGTCCCAAAAGGTGCAGACACTACAAGGGAGCTGCAGTATTTACTTCATGGGAAATGAGCATCCTCTCTTAGGATAATGAAATTTTGTGTGTTGCGTTTGGTGTTCTGGGATTCATAAAGGTTATCAGCCAGGCATTTATATTAAAAGTTCTTCCAGCTTTTCCTGGTGTGCACCAGGAAGATGGGAGTGTTATCAGTCTGACATTTCTGTCAGAACTGGTATTTGAACCACTGGATGATTCTGACAAATGCCACCGCTGTCATCTGCTGCTCAGTTTTAATTATATCTGACTGAGGCTTTCAATGGCAGCAAGCAGAAAACTTAATTAGTTGGTTTAAAGGCTGATCTTCAGAGTTTGAAGAATCCAAACAGCTTTGCAGCACTTCTGCACAGAGGCTTCCATTTTCAGTCTAATGATGCAAGTCAGAAGAATTAGTGGCCCCACTTACCGGGAAGAAAAACAGAAAAAAGACTTACAGGAATGTATGTCAATGAAACCCACCATTTTTGTACACGACACGTCAGCAAGGCAACCTCATGTCTAAGAAACTGCTGCGCTGGCTCACAGGTGGGTCTCAGACAAATGGTAGCAGAATGCAGGCAACAGATTGGGCGCTCATGGGAACATACAGCAAATGAACATCTGTTACCTTAAACATTATGTATACGTTTATTCTGCAGTGGACTGCAAGCACTGCACTATTTGGAAAGACTGAAAGGCTGGCTTTTTCTCACACACCAATGCACTGTTCAAACAAGCTGCTTAAAAGAAGATTGCGTTAACAATTTATACCACCTCTGTGTTTGCTTTCAGAGCGTTAATATGATTATATTTCTACACTATATCCCCCAAACACAAGCATCAGTGAGATGCAATGTCAAATTGCTAATATGATGCAATTAGAAGTTAACATCACATTCACACACTGGTTGTAGGTTGCCTATGGGGAAAAAAACCCAACAGAAAAAGCCAACTGAAAATACATGGTTTTGTTCCAGGAACCCCAGGGTTTGGGCACTTAATTTAATCGCCCTCGTGGAGATGTGGACTGGTAGAAGATGGGCTCTGCTTGTTGGTGAGGTCACATGCTCTGGAATGGTACTGCTGGTATTCTTTAGGATACTGATGAATTTCACCATTCGAAAGGAATGGGTTAGATTTTACACATCAAATATGCCAAAAGCTCTGTGTCTGTGAGCTGCAGTCAGGAGCCAAAGCACTTGATGACTTATGCAGTCCACAGGACTGATTGTCTCTCATTGGCTTCCTCTGCACTTGCAAGCTTTGTGCTTGTAATTTATCATTGATCACAGAACCACAGAATCACTGAGGCTGGGAGGCGCTTCAAGAGATCACCTCACCCAACACCCCGCACAAAAAGGGGCCAGCTAGAGCAGATTGCTCAGGAATGTGTTCAGTCAGGTTTGAAACTCTCCAAGGCTGGAGACTCCCCAACCTCTCCGGGCAACCTGTGCCAGTGTCTGACCACACACATCATAAAAAGCTTTTTGGGTTGGTTTTTTTTTTCTGTTTAAACAGATTTTTCTGTATTTGAATTTTTAGTCACTGCCCATTATTCTGTTATTGAGCACCACTGAGAGGAGTCTGGCTCCATCTGCTTTACTCACCTTCTTAGGTATTTATACACATTGATTAGATCCCTCTGAGCCTTCTATTTCTGAGCTGAACTGTCACAGCTGTCTCTGCCTCATCTCTTATGGCAGGTGCTCCAGTCCCTTAATCATGTTTGTGGCCCTTTACTAGACCCAGTGCACTATGTCCATGACTGTCTTGTGTGGAGGAACCCAGGAGTGGAGACTGCACTCTACACTGATGTGGTCAGGGCACGTTGCTAGCTCATGTTCAACTTGGTCTCCACCAGGAAAACCAAGTGCTTTTCAGTACAGCTGTTTTCCAGACAGTTGGCTCCCAGCATATACTGGTGCATAGGAGTTATTCCTTCCCAGGTGCAGGGCTTGGCATTTCCTTTGTTGACTTTCAGGAGATGCTTGTTGGTCTGTTTCTCCAGCCTGCCCACATCTCTCTGAATGGCAGCACAACTGGCTGGCGTGTCGACCACTCCTCCCAGTTTTGTATTGTTTCAAACTTGCCGAGGGCACAGTCTGCCACATTGGTCAGGTCATGAATGAAGAGGTTAAACAGAGGATGGGGGAAAAAACTGTCTAAGGAAATTATATGGCTCCTATCACTGTATTGTCTGAGTCACAAATCTATTTGAGCTCTCTCTGCCTGGATACTGACTATGCTGCTCGGTTGAGTCCCAATCCACTGAACATACACAGGTTCATGCTCCCATGTAGGTGTATGACTGGATGACAAAAAGTGTGCGGCCAGCTTCACTTGTCTTTCTCTGCAAGCACAGGGGACCTTTTGTCCATCTCTCTGATGCACTGTCTATAGGCTTATGAAAAGTTCCTCCTGCTGTGAGGTCAGTCTCTTCTCTCCTCTTTCCTATAATATTGTACCCCTGATGACCCACCTACCAAGGTGAGTATAAATAAATACAATAACATCCCTCCCCACATTGTACAGGAGTTTGGTTAAAGAACCTCATTTTGCCTTGGATAACATTTTTCCCAATGGCCATAAAGACAGTGTATTTACAGGATATGTGATAGGCTTATCTTTGACATTTTATATCTTAACATTTTCTAGACCATACATGATAAGCAAGCTCCCATTTTTACTCTCCATTAGCAGTTGAAAAGTCAGATTACACTACTTCCAAGTTTATTCCTTGAGTATGTTTAAAAACGTAACAAAAATCTGTACTTGCTTAAGCATGAATTTGAACCCACATAGCAGGCAAACGCTTTGTCGGGAGCAAGGAGTTTGCACAGTCTGAGGGAGTGACAGCTGACACTCCAAAACTACCAGGACCCAGGTTGTGAGATTTAAACTGAATTAAATTCATTAATACATTGCTGTGCCTAACAAACACCACTCTATTAAGCAGGCACAGAATATCCTATATGAATTAACAGCCTCCTCAATGCAAGTGTCACAGGGACTTCAATGCCCTGTCTTATTCCCCAGCATTTTCCTATGTCCAAAAGCATTTCCTCACCAGCAGAAAACTTATTGCAGTTACAGTAAGTCCCACTGTGGTATGGTGAGGGGCTGATGTGATTGTGAGTCAATGCAGGGTGTTATGGGTCTATCATTTCGCTTGTGATGACAGCAGTGCTGCTTCTGTACAGGTACGACCTCCTGTATGTAATCTGTCATTTTGGTACTAAGCTGTGCAGGCCAACTTTGTGGCAGAGGATACAAAAAATCACTTTGTCATGTGTAAGTGCTGGAATTACTGCTTCCATCCTCCAGTTGCAAGACACTGCACCATGTTTATTCTTCAGCAGCACCATGAGGAGGAGAGGCCATCACAGTACCCACTGCCCCTCTACATTCATGTATCTCCTTACTCCTAATGCCCTGACCTTAGCAGTTCAAGGAGGGCTTTCCCTGTCTCTCTGGGTGATTGTTGCACATAAAAAGCTTTTAGGCAAATTTCATAAGGAGTTTTGTGTTTCTATTCTGTTTCACTGTCATGTTCACAACTGAACAGCTCTGTGTTGTGGCATCCTGCTGAAGGAGAGGAGTGGCTGCAGAGCAGCCCTGCAGAAATAGATCTGGGGGGGCTGGTTGACAGCAGGCTCAGCATGAGTCAGCAGTGTGTGCCCTGGCAGACAAGAGGGCAAATCGCATCCTAGGGTGCATCAAACACAGGATAACTGGGCTGTCAAAAGAGGTGATTATCCCACTGTATCTGTCAGTGTTGGTATGGCCTCACTCTATGATTTAAGAAAGATGTGAAGGTCCTTGAATGCATCCAGAGGAGGGCAGCTAAGGTGGTGAAAGGGCTGGAAGGAATGTCCTGTGAGGAGCAGCTAAGGACTCTGGGCTTGTCTAGCTTGGAGAAAAGGAGGCTGAGGGGTGACCTCATTGCTCTCTACAGATTCCTGAGGAGGGCAAGTGGAGAGGGAGGTGCTGATCACTTCTCCCTGGTATCCAGTGATAGGATGTGTGGGAATGGTTGACAGATGCACCAGGGGAGGTTTAGGCTGGATGTTAGGAAACATTTCTTTACCAACAAAGTGATCAAACACTGGAATAGACTTCCTAGAGAGGTGGTTTATGACTCAGGACTGGCAGTGTTTAAGAGGCATTTGGACAATGCCCTTAACAAGATACTTTAACTTTTGGTGAGCCCTGAACTGGTAAGACAGTTGGCTTAGATGATCATTGTAGGTCCCTTCCAACTGTAAATATTGTATTCTCCTATTCTATTCTGTTCTATTCTATTCTATTCCATTCAATTCTAAATTTCTTTTGTCTCACAGTTCTCAAAAGCTTGTGTCCCATCACAGATGAGCTCCTTGGAAGGCCCTTCCATAGGTGCTATCAATATGAGGGACATCCCTAAAAATCCTACTAGCACGTATGCATATCTCTGCATACAGCATGGACATAAATAATCAAGACTTGCTATGCATTATACAAAGCAAGATGGGAGACAGCTTTTTGGACAGGCTGTAAAACAGGGATTATGAACCTATCTTGAGCTTCCCAAATTTACTACATCAGAGATTACCCCCCTTGTTTGTTTGACATGATATCTGAACACAAGCTTTTGTGTTTAGACAGGAGTCTTCAAGAAAACAGGGCCCTGCAGCACCAGCTGACAGAAGCATTAATGATGTCAAATATATACCCTCTCTTAAACACACCATCTTCCAGACCTGAAGATGAGTAGCCACTCTGTACAAAGCATGAACTCTTTAGGGGCACATGGTGAGTAGCCTAGGAATGCTTTGTATTTTTGTATCTTTTTATTTGAAAAAGCACAGGAGTGGAACATGGTGCCCTAAGCTTTGGTCCATCCTTGGCCTGGTTTTGGTGGATAAGCAGAAAAGCAGAAACTGCTTCACTTGGCCTCCGTAATGCTGCCTTCTTGAGATTACACCCCCACCACACCCCAAATGCACATGTATGTGTGTTCACTCACACACGCACTGTCCTTCTGGAGAGGAAACCCAGCTCTTTTGCAAGTTTCTAGTTCCTTTTTTTTCCATAAAATTTTCTGAAACACTTCAAGAGGAGATGACAGGCTCCTACCAGATGATTTGGCAATGAGGACTACAGGACACTTTCAGCTTATTATTTAGAGCACTTAGATCTCAGTGGAGGAACATTTAATTTCACAACTCATTTGAGCTTTTCTGCTCACCTTTATACTACTAATCCTTACGAGTTCTTGTGGGCATGTGAAGAAAACAGAAAATTCAAATAAGCTGTATATACAAGCTACATTTTACAGCTTTTAATGAGAACCGCAGGAAACTCCTCACACTGAATTCACAGGTTGCTCTTAAACAAGGTCCCAAACTCCTCAGGGCCCCACAAGCTTTGGTGTTTTCTCTCATAAACCTCCTGCAAGTCAAGCAGCACCCTCCTCTCTTTCTCAGGGAAGCAGAACTGGAATTCATTGAGGTGAACCACAATAAATCCACCTCATAAAGTGCATCAAGGCTTTCAGAGGAGATGGGAAGTGAAATGGCTGCATGGCCCAAGTGTCTTCCTGAGGCTCCCAGGATGGAGTGAGTCCCTTGTCCTTCTAAACACACTCACGTAAATGGCAGTATCCTATTTCTGCAAAAGTCTCTTGTAGACCTGTTCTTTGCTTGATGATAACTACCGCATCTGCCAGCAAAGACTCAGCCTTTTGGCTGAATGACAGCTTGTTGTTCTCCATCATCCAGCTTACACAGTTATTTCTGTATTATAGGCCCATTATTTGACACTGAAGATACCTGGTTAATATATTAGCTAAAGGGATGCTGAGAACAGTCTGATGCCTTTAGCAGTGAATATTGGATGCTTTCTTCTTTGTAAAGTCCCACTGGTCTTTCCTTTGTGAATGGCTGTAAATTGCTTACTGGAACTAAAATGCCACTTCTTGTCCAATTCTTTCTTGATCTTACCCAAGAGCTATACAGCTGCCATTGATTAAAATGCTTGGTGTCACTCTCTACCTAAAAAGATACGATTCTCTCAGCATATGCATTCAAGAGTCTGAAAAAACAGGAAAAAAAAAGTTACTTGCTGTCCATCTCTTTTTTGAAAGGCATTAACATACTTTACAACAGACTTTTTTCAATCTGCTAAAGCAATGTAAAAGTTAAAGGCCCAGTCTGAATTACCTGGACAAGCGTCCTCCACAGGACACCTCTCCTAAAGAGGGAAATCAGCTGCCTTCTGGAGGTGTTTTCTCTCTATTTTTGGAGCTAACAAACTCTTAAACTAGATGACTGATTTAACTACTATCCTAACTTTGAGATAATTATAGTTAGGTGAGGTGATGCCCACTGAAGCCTGCAAAAGCTTTCAATAGTTTTCTCCCTTTTGGCAAAACCTTTTCAGTTTGGAAACCAGGCAAACGAGGCATCATATTCTTGGTTTTGGAAAATCCAGAGATGATGACAGTGCCAAAACAAGATAAAAGAAAAGGAAAGTAACTGATTTTCTTTAGAAATTTTATCTCTTTCCCAAATTTTTCTAAGGCTCCCAGTAAGCACCCATTTGTTTTGGAGTGGAAGCCACTTCAGATCCACTTAACTTCTCAGTTAACGGGAGTGCAAAAATTAAAGTGGGCGTTATTCCTTTTTTCACCAGCAAAAATGGTGAGTCATTTAACCTTGCACTAAAAACTGAGATGAGGTAAAATATGAGACATTCAGTAAATAAAAACCTTTAAGAATAAAATTATACAGATGACATAGAATTATAAAAATTGTTTCTGACATGAATAATTCACTAACTATTGCATGGTATAAGACACCAACTAATGTGTATTACGTGTCATTTAATAGTGGATGTATCTGAAGAAATATGGAAATTGGAATACTTTAATAACTTTCTATATGAAAGATGATGAGACTGCCTAAATGATTAAGAGGAAGATATGTTATAATGAACTAAAGCCACTCGAGTGTAAGGTAATTTTAATTCAAATCTCCATCTGCTTATGTATAATTAAGACTCATTTAACAAGTTAATGCCTAACAGAGAGAACTGATAAGTTTGGTATTAAAGAGCTTAAGAGAAGTAAATTAAACTGTCGACTTTGAGGAGCTTTCATTTGAATTCCCTGTACCTGAACCAAAACACAATCTTCCAGGTGCATTTCTTTACTCTGACCATGCAGCCAGGTGCCAAACTTGGGGAGAAAAAGGAGGCGACAAAAGAGAATATCCTTTTTATATTTTAATTTTTGATGTCATGTCAAGTCAGGAGTTTGACAGCATCTTTGCTGATATGAATATTTATACTGTTCAAGCAGCTCACTATATAGTGTCTATGCGCCATTAAGAAGACACTTTGCATGCCATCAAAAATATTTATGCATTGCAGAGATTGCCAGTGGGGTTAAATAACCTATGAAAATAGGAGGGTTGCCTTTGATGTGCAAAAATGTAATATCTTGATCTGTGGTAAATTTTTTGTGATATTCACCCGCTTAACTTTCTATTTCATTCTTTCTTCAAATATCTTTCCTGCAAGGTCCAGTAGTCAAAACACTGACTTCAACCTTTTCATCTTTCATCATGCAATTTTAATTTTCTTCTTTTGGCTTCTTATCCACTGTCAAGATGAGAGTTTCCTATATTCACTTTACACTTGAAATTCTCTGTGCTCCCAATTTTTTTGTCACTGGAGCTAGACGTCAGCTTTGATTTGTTCCTAGTGCTCAGCAATATTAAACACTTTTGCGAATCTACTGGAAGAACAAATAGCACAGTATGTCCAATTCTTATTGCAGTGCAAATGTTCCCAAATGAAGTAAAACAAGGAATTAAATCTATGAGATTTCATCATGAAAACCCAATCTCAATAAATGAATGACATTAGACATTGCTGCAGTATTTGTAGCTTACCATTTTGTTTCTAGGTCAAAACAGACTTTCCTAATCTGCTTTAGAATTAGTCTAGGAGCAGAAAAACCAGTGACTGAATTGTTTAAAACATGTAAGAATAGAACCACTGTCTGTCTTCTCCATAGAGTTTTGGACAATGGAAGTCCTTAAAATTCAAAAGAAAGTGAAATGTTCCCTTTTATACTCATCCACAGATTAACATAATTTACTCTGTGTAGCAACACTCTTCATTATAAAAGCATTTGGATTAATACGCATTCTGTAGGTTGCTGTGTGTCTCACAAACAAGGGTAAAAGGTCTTACTTCCCTAAAAGGCTTAAAAATGCGTTCTATAACGTCACCAAAGACATTTCAGCAGAATGAGCTTCAAGTAGGATAGGAAATGTACCAAATGAACCAAGTCACCTAAAATTGACTAGAGATGGAAACCTACAGTTACAGTCGGACAAAGGTTTCCATTTGTGTTGATGATGTGTGAGAAGAAAAATGGCTTCTTTTAGTGAAATCTCCCCTCCAATATTTATTACTTTTTGAGTTCTGAAAAGTCTTGCCTCTAAAAGAAAGTGGAAAAGAAACAGAGAAATGGAAAGGGGTAGGGAAGGGCAGGAGAAGATACTTCACCTTGTCTGTAAAAAAAAAAAAAAAGAAAAAAAGAAAAAGTGTATTTCTAAATATTTGTCTAACATCACTCACTGGTGAAACCATTTTTGTTTGTCAAGTAGTCTTCACCACCTAAGCAGTCTTTACAATAGAATAATTTCACTTCTTAACCTCACTAGTATCAATGTTTTGAACCACTACACAAATGTCATTTTTTCCTGTCTCAGAACCAGATGATTTTGGCCAGGGAAGTCAAGATCCTTAATTGCCCAGAGCAGGAAAAGCTGCACATAGCTGAAGGCTCTTGCAGCAAGAGCTGGACCCTTTCCCCAGGAGAACAGGAACCTGCTTGCTCAGGTTTTCTCAGAGAGTAACACCACTAAGTTTATGACAGCTGCTTTGTTTTGCTTTAGCGAAATGCCAGTCCCCATCACATTCATTTTATCCTGGCTCCTCAAGTGCATACAACACTCTGAAAAAGCAGTAGATCCATAAAGTGGATATTAATAGAGCACTTAGCACATACATATTTGTGATTAGCAGCTTAAAGGTTGAAAACCTAAGTAAAACAAAACTTGGAGTAATTCCAGCCTTGAGTCATGAAGTATTTTATCCCTGAAGTTATGTCATGCACCAAGGGTGCTACTCTGTAATTTCTACCAAGAAACAGGGGTTGGAAATTAACATTAGTTAAATTTTAAAAAAGAAAAAAGTCAGGCATCATGGTATTAATGAATAATTCAATCCCTACAAGTTTAGAAAGCTTAATGCTAAAGTTGCGGTATCATCTCTTCTGAGATCCTTGGAGCACTCTCACAGGGCAATGCATCAAGCACGGACTAGATTTCATCTCTGCTCTCGTTCAATTCAGATAGCATTATCAGTTTCTTTCTTTTGAAAAACATAATAATCTGATGCAGTAGGTTTAGTTTATTGTCATGATCATAGGAAAAAAAATATAATTTTCCCTTTAATGATACTTATATTGGAGAGGAAGATACACGAATCCCACAGCTTTTAACCTTACTTATGGTGAGCAATGCTCCTAAATCAGCTCACAATACAGTTGTCAAGTGACACAAGGTCACTCTTGTACAAGGCCATCTTGCTGACTTCATAGGAAAAATTACCTCCCACTGCTCTCAGCTGGGTACCGGAGTTGGGGGAAGGATGTGTAGGACATTAACTCTTTTCCCAGCAGTGACATGGCCATTATAACACACCTATGCACCTCCTCTCCCCTACCTTTTGCTCTTTATCCCAGAGCTGCAAGCAACACTGTTAAGCAAGACCTGGTCTTGTTCCAGCTGGAAAGCATTTTTATGTTCCTTCATAAGTAAAAAAAAAAAAAAAAAAAAGAAAAAAAAAAAAAAGCAGTTCTCACAAAAGATAAGTCTTTTTCTTTAAAAATTTATGCCAACATGAAATGCATTTTGTTTCTTTTCTTTTAATTTGCATTGTTGCTAAAATGTCACTTTCCCTTCTTAGAAATTATAACATTTGGAAAAAAAGTATATACAGGAATTAGATTGCATGTGGGATGTCAGCCTTGGGTATCATTGATGAAGAACTTCTGGGATGACAGAGCACAACACTGAGTCTCACCCTGCAGAGAAACCAGCTGAGAACAGTGAGCAGCAAAACACTCTCCTGCCATTCAAACCCTCTGCATCAACACTCTGGGTGGCCTTGTATCCCTGCTCTGGGGTCTTGGGTTTATTTTCTGTGCTTGCAGGTTATGACCAAGGCAGTTCAAATCATCAAAAATCATCAGATTGTTTTGGTTGGAAGAGACCTTTCGGATCATCAAGTCCAACCATTCCCCCAGAACTGCCAGGGCACCACTAAACCATGTCCTTCAGCACCACATCTCCAAGGCTTTGAAACCCTTCCAGGGATGGGGACTCCACCACTGCACTGGGCAGCCTGGGACAGGCCTGGACAACCTTGAAGGGGAAGAAATTGTTCCTCAGGTCCAACCTAAACCTCCCCAGTGCAAATGGAGGCCATTTTCTCTTGTCCTGTTGCTTGTTTTTTGGGAGACCAACCCCCACCTGACTCCAACCACCTGTCAGGGAGCTGTCAAGAGCAAGAAGGTTTCCCCTGAGTCTCTTTTTCTCCAGGCTGAACAAGCCCAGGTCCATCAGCCGCTCCCCACCAGACCTGTTCTCTAGACCTTTCACCTTTTAGAACTATTTGTACATCTTCAGGTGACACTAAGTGCCACTTAGGCAGAATCTCACTTCTGGGACTCTCAGTTCATCAGTGCAAAACACAACACTTCTCCCAGAGACCACTTCGGGAAGAAAGGCCATGTCACTTAATAATTTAACTAAGAAAAAAAGGAGATAAAACCTTGGGCTGGTGGGAACCCCTCAGATTAAGAACTGGGCAGGGACATTAAAATTCCAGCAGGTGAAGAAGGAGGGAGTAGGTGGCTGGGCTCTGGCAGGCATGCTGAGGTAGAAACCACACCATGGTGTGCTACCAGCAGTATTACTCTATTACCTCTCAGCCTTCTCTTTGTCTCTCACTAGATTTTGACAGATCTCCAGATTTGGATACACTTCCATTTACAGCCTATTAATATAACCTCACAATAAACACCATTTATTTGTTTATCTGATCATTTTCTATTATTTAACTCCCCACCCACCAGTTAGGTCTTCTCTCTAGTTACACATGGATTTTCCTACTTTATTTCTCTGTGATGAAATAATGATATTACATTTTCTGAAGATTTGTGTTCTCTGAATTTGGGTGGGTGTCATAACAGTTAGTTTAAGAAGAGCTCTGAGTCATGATTTAATTATGGGAAGAAAAAAGTAAGTATTGTGTCTACAGGAAAGGCACAACTGTAGACATTATCTGGAGCTGGTGGCAGCTGAACTCTGATTAGGAATGAAACCTGTTTTTACAAGTTGACATGTTTTAGCGTGATGTTCCCCGAGTCTGGTGGGGAGAATTTTCTGATTATCAAACTAAGAACTGGCAGTGGCATCATTTCCCTAAGCACTTGGGGAGCAGTGTTCTTACAGTATTTACATGCTTTACATGCTTGGAGATGCAGAGAGCACTGCCAATGCCTGCTGGCACCAAAAGCCGATAGAAATTGAATGAATGATTTCCAGAATTAGATAATTTGCATCTTCAAGTGTATCTATTAAAGCCTGATGCCAAGTGACTTCAGTACCCAATCCTGCTATCAAAAGCACTTCCATTAGTTAAGAACTGCTATGAATCATGCGCAAGGACAATGAAAATGGGGCTATTGGGCAAAGTCTTTGACCCCACTGACTGCCCAAGGCTATTCACTTCAGATTGCCATAACTCAATGGGCTGCCAGAAGCAGCAGCTCAGAAGATGCCCCAGTGGCAGCTGAGGTGCCTCTGCTGGATGGAGAGACAAGGACTGTATCAGGCACCCCGCCAGCAAGCTGCCCTTGCTCCTGATCCCCAGCCAGCTCCCAATGGAGCTCTTCTAAAAGACTTGGAAGCTCCTCAACAATAAAGTTAAACCCTTAACTCATTTAGCTGCCTTCCATTCTCCATTTTTCCTTAACTCACCTTCTGTGAAAATGTCAGTGACAGCCATTTAGTTCTTTTCCCATGAGATTTGGCCCATTTTTGGGGTAGAACAAACAGGTAAAGGACCCATGGTAGTTACCTGACAGCATACAGCACAACAACATATTGATAAATCATTCAATCGACTAATAATAACAGGTAAGAAAAAGCCAGAAAGACCCACTCACTCCTATGTGTTCTGCAATATGAAAGGCTAATTCACAAAAACTAGTCTAGGGAATTATATCTTATGTTCTTGAAATCTCTATATGCAATAAATATTATGCATAATGAAATGAATCAGGATTTACAGGCAAATGCTCAATTTAAGTCAAAGAACTCCTTTTTTTTTTTCTTAAAGATAAGCAATAATTTATTTCTCTTTCATCGTCACAATTATCACATACTGCCCAGCTACATGACCAATGCCACTACATAACACAGGAGAATTGCCCACCTACACTTTACTTGGACAAATACAATTGCAATTTACAGATTAAATGTATTGTACAACGTGTAGTAGGAAAAATGTCATTCTTATCTATACGATGGGACATGGTGTAAGATTTATAAACAGATACAATCTAAGATGTAAAACTTGAAAACTTGTTAAGCCAAGGATACAGTATAAAGCATTTTGTTTTGGTATTGTATTGTTACTAAAGTAGAAAGAAGAAAACTAGAGAAAAAAATCCAAATCTTAACTTACAGGATATGTATTAGGTTAAAAATTAATTGGCTTCTCCACCTTTTTTTTTTTGTTTTGCTTTTCTTTTTCTTTTTTCT
The DNA here is from genome assembly GCA_025331215.1 of Actenoides lindsayi. Lineage (NCBI taxonomy): Eukaryota > Metazoa > Chordata > Aves > Coraciiformes > Alcedinidae > Actenoides > Actenoides lindsayi. Next base: position 40,506 of record WTSP01019983.1, read on the forward strand.
TTTTTTTTTTTCTTACAAATGAATAATATGAATATATTGCAGGATAAAGAAAGACTGCCAGATAGAGAAGGTACCGTTATATGAAAAACAAATGAAAAATTACCAGGTAATTTTCCTTACAAAAAAGGTCAAACTATAAACAGTCACAAAATATATAAAAATGCCACATTGAACGAGGCAATCGTACTCTACCTAAACTGGTAGTATACTCTCTGAAAGAAGCTGCGCTCATACAGTAGTAACTGATAAAAAGGCATTGTGCACTCTTGTGCCATCTGGAGATTTAGCACCATGTGTCATCAGTTCTTGGATTGTCATCCAGTTGTCCAAGATTTTCTTGTTTCTCTTTTTCATCATCTTTTTGTGACTCAGTTCAATAATGTTAATTTCCTTTTTGCCCTCGCTGCCACTCTGCGGACTTTCCTTAAGACATTCCAGCCTGCTCCTCATCATGAACTCCCGCCGCCTCCTCTGCTCCTTAGCTCGCACCAAGTGCTGCTTCCTCTCTTCTTTGCTCCAGTAACGACCCATCTTCATCTCGCTCATCGTATCATCATCTGTCGTCATCCCGCTGCGTTCCTCTTTAATTTTTAAGGCACGTTCCTTCAGGATTCTGTCTCGAACTGGTCTCTTTGTGATGTACCTCGTCCCATCACTCCTTATTTTCACTTTCCACTCCATCTTGGGCTCCGCACACTTCTGCGAGTCTTTGCACATGCTCACCAGGCTGAGCTGACTTTGGGCATACTCCACAGCAGACTTCTGCTGGATGAGCTGCATATAGCTTTGATAATGCTTTGCATGAGCAGGTATATTCCCATACCTGTACGAAGAGCTGTGATATGGAGACAGGTAGGGAATGTGCTCACCACTCTGCTTCTCCTGGTCTGTGAATTTGCTGCTTTCTGACGCCAGCACTGTGTTCTCGGCAGCACTGTTTTGCTCCGTGGGTTTGGTTTTGGCTGAGGTTGTCTCTTTGTTGCTTTGTCCTGAGGACGACTGATTAGCCACGATAGTGCTTCTCAGGTTCTTCCTGTTGGTTATGCTGACCATCCTCTGGAGAGAGTTATCAGGGGATCGCTCCACTGTCAGTGGAGTGCTCCTGCAACTTTCAGCTGTGTTGTAGGCGCTGGAGCTGTCCTTGTCAGACTTCTCAGGGTGCTCCATG
>WTSP01019984.1:0-74958 GCA_025331215.1 Actenoides lindsayi
CGGCCGACCCTCCTCGCCTCGCCTCCTGGAGGGGCTCGGCGGGGCGGGGCCGGGGCGGGCGGGGCCGGCACTGGGACCGGGCTTGGCACCGGGACCGGCACGGAGTTCGGGGCCGCTCCGCCGAGGGAGAGTTCCGCCGTGCCGCTCCTCGCCGCCCTCGCCATGCTACCGGTGCGCCTCCGCCCGGGGCGGCTTCTGTCCGCCGCGCTGCCCCGCCTGCCCGCGCAGCGGGGAGCCGCCGCCGGCGGGCAGCCCGCCCGGAGTCCCGGCACCGCCCGCGGTAAGGTGGCTTCAACCGGGCAGCGGGGCTGCGGGTTGCGGGGTGGCTCCGCGGCGCCGGCAGCGCCTCGAGGCGGACCGGGAGGTTTGTCGGCGGGAGGGCGGCTCGGGGCCGCGGTGGAGCGGGGCTGGGGCAGGAGCTGGGCCTGGGGCCGGGGCTACCCGCCGGCTGGGTGCGCCCCGCGGGTGGCACGGCATCCCGGGTGGTGCCGGGCGTTCTCCTACTGGCTTGGGTACCCCACACCCGCAGGCGGCGGGGAAGTGGAACGAGACCCACAGAGACACGCACTGCATGCGGGCGTATTCAAGAGGCTTTGTGGAGGTTAACTCTGCGTAGTGGAGATCTGGAAGTTTAATCCCTGAGTTACTCTTGCGACGACGAGGATGGGCAGGGGATTTCTTTCCCCTTCCACCCATACTATCGTTCATCACTCTTCGCCCATGGTTTGACAAAGTGTTTTCTTCCTAATCTTTAAGCTGAGCAGGCTCACAAGGTGGTTGCAAGTTACAAACCTTCAAAGTTTGACAAAAAAATCCTCCTCTGGACTGGACGTTTCAAGACAGAAGAAGAGATTCCTTCAAGGATCCCGTAAGTATGCTACTCTTGTCCAAGGGGAACATGGAGCTGAAGGGAAAGTGATGACGTGAGCCTGATCTAAAGCTTTTCCACAGAGTTTGAACCAGTTTTTCAACGCTGAAAACTTGGAAAGAAATTAGAGGGCAAAAGAATTTCCTGTCCTGGTTAGAGGTTAAGATGAAAAAATGTTCCTTACTGGGGTCCCCAGAGCCTGGGATTTAGAACTGGATCCATCTGAGCAGATAGCCCTGGTTACATTTATGTACTGGCTTGTTTGTTTTGCTTATTCCTAATGTGCAGGATGTTATTGATAAACAGTATTTTCTGTTTATAGCTCCCATAAACCTTTCTGAGGGAACTGTCACTGAATGATTACATGCAACACATTATGGTTTATTATAGAATTTTATCAAATCATAGGATGTTTTGGGTTGGAAGTGACATTTAATAGTCATTCAGTCCAATCCCCCTGAAGTGAGCTGGGACATCTTCAACTAGATCAGGTTGCTCAGATCCCCGTCCAACCTGACCTTGAATGTTTCCAGGGATGAAGCATCTACCAACTCTCTGAGCAACCTGTGCCAGTGTTTCACCATCCTCATTGTAAAATATTTCTTCCTTATATCTAGTCTAAATCTACCCTCTTTTATTTTAAAACCATTACTCCTTGTTTTGTCACAACAGGCCCTCTTAAAATGACTATCCCCATCTTTTTGATTGGCCCCCTTTAGGTACTGAAAGGCTGCAATAAGGTTTCCTGGAGTCTTCTCCAGATGGAACAACCCCACACTCTCAGCCTTTCTTCACAGCAGAGGTGTTCCAGCCCTCTGATCATTTTTTTGTGGCCTTCATCTGGACTTGCTCCAAAAGGTCCATGTCTTTGCTGAGGACTCCAGAGCTGGACGTAGTACTCCAGGTGTGATCTCATCAGAGCAGAGTACAGGGTAAGAATCACCACCTTCAATATGCTGGCCATGCTTCTTTTGATGCAGTCCAGGATACAGCTGGACTTCTGAGCTGCAAACACATATTGACTGGTCATGGCCATTTTTTCATCCACCAGTAGTCCCCAGGTCCTTCTCTGCAAGGCTGCTCTCAATCCCTTCAACCCCCAGTCTGTATTGATTTCGGGGATTGCCCCAAACCATGTTCAGGACCTTGCACTTAGCCTCATTGAACCTCATGAGGTTCAAACAGGCCCACTTCTCAAGTTTGTTCAGGTCCCTGTGGATGGCATCCCATTCCTCAGGCAGTGTCAACCACACCACTCATCTTGGTGTCATCTGCTAAACTGCTGAGGGTGCACTCAATCCCACTGTCTATGTCATTGATGAAGATATTGAACAGCACTGGTCTCAGTACAGAGCTGTGAGGGACACCACTTATAATCAGCTTCCATCTGGACATCAAGCCATTGACTACTACCCTCTGGGTGAGATCATCCAACCAATTCCTTACCCGCTGAACAGTCCACACATGAAATTGATCTCTCCGATTTAGAGAATTTGAGGAAAAATACAGGAGTTTATGACAGAAACATCCCCCAACAAGGAAAACGAATTACTTGACATAGCCTTAGTCTCCCATTCTTGACCCACTGAACTAGATGATCTTTGGAAGGTCATTTCCCACTTAAACCCCACTCATTTTGTGGTTCTCTGACTTTAATGAAAGTTAATATCCCCCACGGGTATCAATCACTGAACAAATGAAACCCCTCTAATGCCAAGTGCTGCCTTTTTCTTAGGATGTTAGATAGTGTTAGAGAAAGGTTCAGACAGGTCTCAGAAGCTCTAAAAGCTATTCAAGTCATTGGGCGGTGCATTCGTCAGTCCATGCACATACACAAATTGCTCATTTCTGTGCTGTAGCTGTGCCTGGCAAGTGAGTGTCACCACTTTGCACTTTCTGGGTGAGCAAAGACTTTTTAGAACTGTACGATCATAAATAGTAATACACCAGAAGCTGATTGTGAGACATTGAAGCTGAACCATGTCACTGCTTTAACTATTAAACAAAAAAAGAAGAATTGCAATATACTACAACTGCAAGATGTTACCTGTGAACACAATATAGCTGCCGAAGATGGTTTGTACTAAGGGTCAGATCTGCAGTCCTTATTCACGGTTGTTGGGGTTTGTTTTTGTTGTCTGTTGTTTCTTCCTTTTTAAAAAAACCAGCTGTTTCTGACTTCAGCAGAAGTTTATGCAGAGACTTAAGGGTTGAGGTGCAAAGGCCCTAATGTGCAATTAAGAAAGAACATAATCAGGTCTGTTTTCCTTAAAGCAGGGGCAGAAAGCAGAGAGAAAATGAAAATCTGATTCAGGAGAGTTTCAATCACCGCATTGTGAAATATGATTAGGCTAATAAGCCAGGCTAATAACATTTATGGTTTGTTGCTACAAATGGATTAGTGGATTAACGATTTGATGTGCCAGTCTGATGTGTGGTTTGTTTTAAAGATGATGTTTGCCATCACACAGAACAAAAGTGGTTACTTAGCACTGCAGGCGTTGTCAATCGTCTGCGAGAACCGTGGTGTGCACATGTGTTTTGTGGGCATGTTGGTGGGGCTGGGGGTAGTACAGCCCAGCCAGTCTCTGGTCAGACTTGCCTACTTCCATTAAGCCTTAGATAAGAAGCACCACAGCCCTCAGCCTTGGTGAAGTCTTCCATGGGCATAAAAACTCTATCTCTACCCCATCCCACCACTTACCGTCTTCAAAGTAAAGCTAAAGGTGTTTTGGGGGAAAAAGTTCATTATGAGATAATGTAACTCACAACATAAAATCAATTCTTTATGCAACTCTCTTTTTTACATATATATGTGTAAAACCATAACTATATATTATGTACATTTATATTCTTATGTATATTTATATTCTATCTTATGAATAGTCTATATAAAGCATTCCCATCTATTTATGGAAGGGAAATAGTGCACAGCTAGCAGTATAATGAACATCTTAAAAAACCTGTACTCCCAAGCATAATGTCTCACTCAGAAAAAGACTGACCTGGCTGTTTTGAGACAATTTTAGTGATATGGAGGTTTCCCGTGCTGCAGGTTCTCAGAGCTATGCTGCCTACTCACAATGGAGGAGAGTGGAAATGGGAGCTTGTCTTGGTTTGAGTGAGAACAGAACTAATTATGTTCAGTTATTTTACTTTTCAGCTTCTTCTGACTGTGCTTTCTGAAGTTAGCAGTGTGTTTTCTCAGGCAGTGCCTGCTTCTAGCAGTGATAACACCCCATGTTTAGAGTTACTACCAAGGGTTGGTGTGCAGACCAAGGCCACTGCTGGATCTTGTGTACCACATTGGGGGGTGCAGAAAGTGAAAGGCTGCACCTGCAGGGAAGAGCGGACAGGACAGGCGACCCTAAACTGACCAACAAGGGATTCCAGCCCAGACATCATATCCAGTATAAAGCTGAGGGATCATGAGGGTCTCGTCCCTCTCTTTGCTCTCTTGCCCTGCTTTGCCAGCTTTGCTCAGCTTGGCTCGGGTCCTCTTCTGGTTTCTTTCTCAGAGCATCCAAGGAGGACTCTGTTCTGCCTTTGATCTCGATCTGTGTTTTCCTGAATTTGGTACCAGAATCCAGCTCCTGAACACAGCTCCCGTCTGCTGCTGGGCCCAGTCTGGGACTCTCCTGGTGCCTGGTCACCAGTGGTGACAGTGACATAATTGCCATCGAGGGGGTTGGGTTCAATACAGTTTTAGGATATATCTGTATATATTCCATTTTTATTATTATTTTCATTAAAGCTGTTCTAGTTTCCTTTACTAATCACTAAGTCTCCTTCATTCCCTTTCTCTTCCCCTTGGGGGAGGGAGGCGGGTTAACAGAGAGCACCTGTTACAGGTCTAAGAGGCTGCCCTGACCTTAACCCGTGATAGAGCTGCACCAACCTGGCTCGGTGGGCCATATGATGCCTCTCCTGCAGCAACTACTGCCAAACACAGGGCAGTTTTCACTACTTTTGCCTTTGATGACCAACAAAAATAATGGTGTAGCTTTTTCTGGTTCAGGCCTGTGTTCCCATAATAGTGAGAAGGCTAACACCAGCTCCCTGGTTTAAATAAAGCTGCTGATTTTCAAAAGAACTAGAACCTCTAACTGGTAGCAGTACACTCTTTTTTAATCACCTACACAAGTATGTGAAGTCCCTAGCCTGCAATATGCAGGATGCCATCTAAACAGTAGTTAATTTCTAAAGATAATTTTGAATAAAAAGGACTTGCTTTTTATAGGTGGTTGATACCACATATATTTATCCATCATTTTAAAATAAACTCCCTTAATTTTCACTATGTTTAAATAGAGCTTAATATGATGATTTCTGATGTATTTACCCCAAGTATTTAAATACAAATATTTATTGCATGAGCCGGTTTTCTTTAAGCTGAAAAAGATCAACTTAATTCTGTTAAATGTTGCTTTTCCACTGGAAATGGACAAGGGTCAGAAAATGCAAAGTGTGTATGTGGTACCCATGGATGAGGTTTAGTGGTGGACTTGACAGTGCTGAGTTAACTGGACTCAATGATCTTAAAGATCTTCTCCAACCTAAATGATTCTGTGAAGTTCCTGGGTAATCAATCATACCAAGCTGAAGATGCTTGTTTTAGAAGCTAATTATATTTTTATTTTTCAACTGTAGTGCTGTGATAGCCTGAAGAAGAGAAACTCAACAGTTTTGTAATGATTCAATTCAATAACTATAATTGCAGGCCAGAGATGCTAGACAGGGCAAGAAACAAAGCTCGAGTTAAAGCTTGCTACATCATGATTGGACTCTCAATTGTTGCCTGCTTCGCAGTGATTGCCTCAGCCAAAAAGGTGAGTACAGTGCTACTTACACTGTAGTGTACTTAAATTATGAAATTCTGTAAAAAACAGACCAACCTAAATGAACAGCAGCAGCTTACTCCTACCCTAGTTTTGGCTAACCTCTGTTCCTGTCACCCCTGACACGTAAGTAGCTGCTGGCTGTTCCCAAGACAAGGTGCATTGTTACTTCTACTATGCTACTCTTAATTAGATGTTTTACTTCCACAGGCTGCTGCACGTCACGAGTCCTTAACAAGCTGGAACTTGGCAAAGAAAGCCAAGTGGCGGAAGGAGGCTGCACTAGCAGCGGAGTCGAAGACAAAGTAACTTCACAGGCAATGCCAAATGTCCTCACAGGAGCGGAATTAACTTTTGCTGAGAGCGATTAGGGAATTTCACCAATAAATGGACAAGTGCAGTATTACACACGCCGGAGCCAATAAGGATAGTTACAGGTTCACAAAAAGAAATGGAGGGTCTTTTTTATTACTCAATGTACTTGTTGCATGTAATTAAAATTAGTTAAAACTGTTTTGTATATGATTAAAACCAGAAACAAAATTTCAAAGGAGATGAGGTAGTTTCCCCGAAGTGTCAGGTATGTTTGGTTAGGTATTTACAAAACATATTTAAAACCAAAGTTCTCTGACTGGTGCCAGTGCATCGTTTTGCAGCACACAAATGAGCCAGTTTGAATTCCTTTGCCTCAACGCTGTATTCAAAATGGCATTTGTGTTCCCTAGTTCAAGAACCACTAAATAAATACAATGAACATCTGTAAAATAGGTTTTATTGATTTCTGTATGGTATTTGGAGATTTAACATTCCATAATATTGCATACTAGTCATATGTGTTCTGGTACAGTAATGGGCCTTTGGCCTGGATTTCAAGATGCACTATTACTGTCTGAAGTTAGTATAGGTATTTTAGTTTCCACACATTATATGAAGATACTGTGCCATAAGTAACTGAAATTTCTCGTTCCAGATGTCAGCGAACTCTTGAGGTCACAGTTAAACCTCACATATCAATTGGCAGAGCTATTACAAAAAATCCTCAGTTATCTAATTTACTAAACTTAAATCAACCAAGAACTAACCATGGAAGAAAGGCAATAGTGCATCTTTTTTTTTTTTTTTTTTGTAGACAGACCCAACAATAAATATTTTCCAGTTGCAAACTTTTTCTACAGCTAACTTATTTCTGTGCCAATATTATTACTATTTTTTGATTGCTGCTAGCAACAGTGTTTAAAGCAAATACTAGAAAATAAAAAAGCTGTATGAACCAGTCCTCAGACAAAAGTGCAACAATGAAAAAAGTAGATATGATTCAGTGTATCAAGAGTAGGGAACTAAAAAAAAATAAAATATCTTACGCTTTGCATAGTTGCATAGATTAGCTAGTTAGTATTCACATTTAAGCAGAACAAATGGTACCCTTTTAAAACCAATAGCCCTGTATTTTTAAACAGACTTTGTAACTGAGGGGGCACTTCAGATTCCATATAAAATACCAAGATTTGCTTCTTGGTTGTTTGGTTTTTTTTCTCCACACTGGTTTCATCTGTTTAGACAAAATTATCATATTCACACCCCTACCTGCAAATGAATACACCAGAGTTGACCTTAAGTCATCATCTCTGGTTTTGTATTGTTCATTTATGTGCTTTTAACAAAGTGTAATGTAAACCCAGCGATAAAATCGGAGAGGCCATCCTGTACATTTATCCTTTAAAACATTTTCATTATTACTTTTCAACAACTTTAGGGTAAACCAAATGTTGAGTTTAAATAATGATTTTTGTTAGCTAAAGTCCATCAATTTTAGTTCCCTTTTAGACCATTACATTTAAATGTATCAGGCATGAAATACAGTTTATCTAAATGCATAAAGTGCAGTCACTAACTGTTCACACATATATAATAATATATCCATAAAACCGAAGACATTCTTTCAAACAAATACAATACTTTAAGTGTCCCCTCTTTTTCTTCATTTTCAAGTCTTTTAATCAAGATTTTTATAACTCAGATTTGGTTTAGAGAGGCTTATAAATGCATTTTTTTACAGGGTTCTCCAAATAAAAAGCAGGCACAGCTGGTTATGTTATCAAAACAAGGTTGTTAGAAACCATGGAATACCCTGTTACCTGAATAATTTTCTTATACTAGAAGAACACTGAAATTCAGCATTTACTTGTAATCCTGGTAGATTTCCATGATTGTTACCCTGTACGTTGAACAGATGGGTAGGGGGGGGAAGAAGGAAGGTCAGTATATGAAAACCTAAAACTATGAGAGTAAAAAGGGCACAAATACAATCATCTAACATTATATGAAAATTTGGCAGCTGTACTCAATATTATCACACTATTCAAAACTGTTGTATGCTGTACAAATCTAGGTTTAAAGTGTCATTTGCTAAAATATCTCATTATTCAGAGTTCATAAAGTAACAGCACTCCTATATACACATCTTATGCTTCTATCTCCCACTAAAAAGACTTCAAAAAGAGGTTTCTTTCCTCCCAGGTACATCTTAGTCAAAACTGACCATTAAATCTTAGAAAATCCACTTCAAGTCCCACATTCAATTACAATATAGTGTGTATTGCTGTAACATCAAAGTGAAACATCTTAGAATCTAAACTTGCATGTAAAAAAAAAATGCTAAATACAAAATGGTATTGTAAATGATACCACCTTTAACCTGTATTTTTCAGTGCATTAAAATATTGTTTAGTGACAAGCACAGTGCCATGGGGTAAGTAATTTGAAGTTGAAATTGCAGCTTTTTATGAAGCATGAAATGCTCTCATATGTCTAGGATTTCACTTAACCTAGGAGTTTGATGTTAATACAGTGATTACAGGCATTAAAAAATAATCATACTTCAGAGCTAACCCAAACTATTAATTTCTCCACATGAGATATACTAATACACCAGAAACACTACTTATATGCAAGTCAAAGCAGAGCATACATCTTTCTGTATTCAAAATTGTTAATGCAAATATTAGAATTCTACTTTCCTTAGTGTTTAATAGCAAACACTGTATATTGTAGAGCCTAAATATTTAGATGACAATAACTTCTAGTTAGTTTTGGTGTTCACATACTTAATACTATTTACAGTACAACAAACGTTTCCTTCAACTGGAAAGGAGCGATTCACTATTCATTCTTCACTGCAGTATTTCTATCGTCTTACCAAAAAAAAACCGAGTTAGTTAAAGAACAATTCAAGTGGCAGTAGCGTATTTGGTCAAAAAAACCAAAAACAAAAAAACCCACCTACTGTCTACAAATTTAAGAAGCTACTGTACTAGAAAGGCAAACATTGCAATGATTCTCAAACTAAAGTGGTGTTACCACGCTTTGACAGGTGGCAGCTGTACACCATCTGCTTGGTGATTTGTGGAAATCACAATCCCTGTCATTCATAATCATGGCATTCTTGTGGTAACTACAGCAACTGCTTTCCCCTGCAGAGTACTGTATTTGTGGCTGACTTTCAATGCCGTTTAGCAGCTTTAATTAGAGCCAACATCAAATGACCAGCAAGCTCTCTGCTGATTCCAATTTGAAAAACCTCTGAAATAGTCCTCTTCCACACAATTCAGAAAAAGCTTTTTCATATATTCAATATTATATTAGGTAATTAGCATTATATATATGGATATCTATTATGTCTTTAAATACATTTTATAAATAAACTCCAGGTGTGTTGTAAAGTAAGTAATGCATAAAAGTTTCACAATTTAAATAAATATTTTTCACATTCCAATTCAGCTTCTATCAAGCTCATCTTTATTTCATGCCTTAGTTCTGAAGCAATGTTTTTGCTTCAATACAAGAGGTAGATTTGATAGAGACTGGGCAAGTCGAGCCTACTGCCAAAAATGCAACCGTCAATAACTGTATTGCTGATACGCAGTTTGAGACTACATGAAAAATTCAGAACCACTTCCTAAAATCCTACCAAGTCTTAGCTTAACAGTTCTTGTTAAATCACATTTAATGCTTTACTTTAGACATGATTACTCACAGTTTTTTTCTGTACATAAGAGATAATGAAAAACACAAATACGAAACAAAGAACAGTTGTGTCTAACACAATATATAAAAGTGCATGAGCTGCTTCTTCATCTATTTCTGCAAAACATATTCAACTTTTCCTCTAACTTTGGCCATAAAGAAAAGACCTCTGGGGGGGAAAAAGAACCAATCCAAAACTCTTGAAGCATTGACATTTTATGCTCAACTTTACTTCAGTAGTTTACAGCTGAAACCCCTCCATTGGAGCCTCCTGCTGCTGAAACACAAACTGCTGCTGACTTTCATCCACCTGAGGTGCAATACTGGAGTCCTCTTCTTCGACACCGAAGTAATGTTCTATGAGTTCAAAAGCCTTCTGGTAGATCTCTTGGTTTTCATGCCTCTGAAGAAATTCAATTTTATCAAGTCCTAAATTCAAAACAAAACATTTTCAAAATCTAATTGCTTAAGCGAATGATGAATTCAAAGGGAAACAATTTATAGTATAGTGGCACTTCTTAGATAAAAAAAATGCAATCCCAAATCATCTCAGCGAATTCGATATTAGTGATTCTTAATTCCCTAACCCATACTATTTCTAGTCTTTATTTTCTGCAGCATTTTCTGCTGTCCAAACTAATTTTAAAACTATGCTAAAAGAATAAGGAGGAGGCTGCAGTATCTACATAGAAAAATGCCACGCCTAAAAAGAAAAGTTAATCTGTATAGAATGAGGATTGCATAAAGCTGTCTGCTATAGCAATTTTTAGTATCCCCATTTCTTTTTCTCTTTCATTTCTTTTCTTTCTTTTTCTTTTACCCAACTCTAAATTCTATCCTCTATTATGCAGTCATCACTGGGCATACTCTGGTATCTTTTTTTTCAAATTTAATTCTAAGATTTGAAATTATCATCCTTCCAAAGCCTTATCATTTGCAAGCTAGAGGACATAACCTCTGCTCTGCTGGCAGAATTAAGTGCTCGGCAGTCAGTTAAGGTGATTCAAAACTAATTTTTAGATATTTTAAGATAATTCAGTTTTCACTTAATTTGGATTAGGAGGAGCTCACATGAATCCTTCTGGGGTTCACGTACAGAAGCCAAAGCTATGAGGATATAATCAGCTGTTTCCCCCACTTTAACTTACACTCTACAGCTTCAGCAGCCTACACTTAACTAGTAAAGGAAATAAGAACCTAGACATTCAATACTTGAAATTAAGAATGGACTCAGAATCTAGAAAAGAATAAATTCCATTAAAATATTCAGTATTTATTCCTGGTGCACGTTAACATTGCAGAATAAGTTATCCAAGTATGCACTTGATTTTAGAAATGAAACTCTGTAACAGGGAATTAAGATATAAAGGCTGCTTTACAGAGAAGTTGGTACCATATAATCAGATATAAAGTGGTCAACTAAAATTGTTATTAGCAGTTTCTGAAATACAAGTGTCAGCCAATTTTGTTTTGTCACGAGATGCAGAAACATAACCCTCCATAAATGATACCAGATTCATTATAAGGCATTTTAAAAAATAATTTTGTTAAATCAAAAGCATCTAGTCATGGAATTCCACCAATAGTCATTTTAGTTTTGATACTCTGCCTTTAACATACAGTTTAATCGAACAAGACTTAAAAGAAGAAACTGAACAAAATAATAAGTAAAAACTTATCGTGATATGAAGTTGATTTTGCTATAATGATATTTACTATTCTAAAAAGTGATCTGACCTTGGGAATACATAAAACAAATGCTCATCTCACATCTCTGTTGGTAATGAAACTGCCAGACAGGACTATAAAGTAATAAAACTATATTTAGGATTGGCAGATAAACATATGCAAACCATTCCTCCAGCACACCAGGACACTTACGTGTTAAATCTTTCCGAGAATGTTTCTCTAGAGGGATGTTTCATAAACTGACCACAGACAAACATCCACAGTTTTTCTGCATTTAAACACTTTTCCTGTCATTACATCACTTACGATACCTTACTGTCCACTTAGGCTTGAAGTAGTAGTCATATTACATTTCCCTACAACTTCTAAAATGGTTCACAGTGGTTTTGTTTTTACAGTCCGAAATAAGGAAGTTCAGGTACATTGTTTTACAAGGAGTAATTTCTTACCATATGCTTCTTCTATAAGGGCACAATAAGGATTAATGCCCATTCCGTTTTGCTTAGACTCTTGTTCTCCAAGACGCAGAATATTTTCAAGTCCATTTAAAGCCACCTGTACTATTTTTGAATCCATCACAGTCAGAAGGTCACAAAGAGGCTTGGTACAACCTAGTGCTACCAAATACCTTTATAACAGCAGAAAAACAGAGTGGGGTGGGGGGAAAAAGAAAGACTGATAATCCAGTACGTTCATTCTGACATGCCAGTCTGTTACTACTGGTCCTTAGTTTTGTAAATTAAGAAAAAAAAAAGTGGCTGAAACAAAAACAATTTCTAAAACATGCAACAACACTAAGATAAGCTTAGTCTGAAATGGAATAAATATTCTAATTTATCCAATTTTAGAGATAATTTAATGTGCACATTCCTAACTGCAGCGTGGAATTTGTAGTCTTTTCAACTCCTTTTCACATATGAGCTTTAGATGAGTTTAACTGAATGTCAGAGGAGAAGTCAGCTTTAGCAGTAAATTCTTTTCTTGGGCATTTGAAATTTTGTAGTGGCAAAAATACTGAGTAAGCATGACAGATATGAACACTGGATGCTGCTCTGTGCTAACACAGTCCACTCTACTAGTCCATTAAGACATCAGCGTTACCTACTATAAAGGGAAAGGCATACTTGTAAATATAAAAAAAAATATGGATTCCAAGTATCCTATTCCTTTTTCCAATTGTGCTCAAAATTGTGTATGAACTTTTGGAAGTCAGAACCTACATCCTTATTTCTAGTGTATATGTATAATGAAGACAGTAATGCTTGCTTGAATCAAAACATTGCTTAAATACAGTGTATTTAGTTGTTTTAAATTATCCTGCAGTTAGACAGTAGTACCCTTGAGGACATTAAAAGGGCTAGAACTCCATGACACAGATAATGTATCTATATTTTGTGACAAGAAGCTACTGTTACGGTATTACAGGCACATTTACTATTTGAAGACCCTGAATTAAAATTTAACATGTGCTATATTTTAGGATGTTACACTAATGCAAGCAATTAAAATAATGTCAAAACCATACAAAAAAACCTTTCCTTACCCCTGATAACATTTAGTAGTTATAAGAAAATCAGAATCGTTTACATTATAACTAAATAAGTATGCACTTATTTCAACAGTTTTTCCAAATATGCTGGAAGAGTTATGACATCACTTTCAGTCGTGGCTTCCAAATAATACACTGTCATTTATAAATCCATTTATCAACTACTGATTCAAACAATTGCTGTACTGACAGTATTCACAGAAACCACACAGTATTTTATTCTAGTTATTCAGGAAGTCCAACCTTTGCAGCACACAAATAGCTGCTGACAATAAAATTTTAATCAAACTCTATTTTGAAAAAGGAGTTTGGATTGCTACTTTAAATTACTACTGTTAGTGAATTTAAAAGACATGAAGGAACCACTAAAATTCCCGAAGTCTTTCCACAAAGACACAGTCCTATTGCCCAAGTTTTCTAAATAACTGTCTCAAACTGTTCTGTTTTCAAACACTGAAACTGTTCCTCAACTGTTCCAATTGTGTTTGACAATATGATATCTACGCTGGAAGAAAATCCTGTGAAAGCTTTATGTGTAATACCACTACAACAAGGCAATACTCATCAATTTATTAGTAAGTCTGCTGCAAATATTTCACTCAATTTTCTAAATTTCTACTTGTTTAGTCCCTGTAGACAGAATTTAAAGGAATTACAATTGTGGTTAAGATTTTGTTGCTGTCTGTCAAGATTCAAATGCAGAAATAAAAATGCTTTATAGAAGATACTTAAGCAGAAAAAGTAGTAACAGATACAAACTTACCTAATCTGCTCAGGGGTCCCTCCTGATGTTGCATTAGTTATGGCCCACGCTGCTTCTTTCCTGGTACGAAATTCAGCTTTTTGAAGAATTTCGATCAATATTGGAAAAATATTTGCATCTATTACAGCCTAGGAGATGAAATTGTAATATTTTACTGTAATTGATAAAGATTTAGTATACACAAGGAACATTAACACTCTCTTCACTACAAAAGTCAGTGACGCCTCCTGATACCAAAGCAAACAATGTTTCATTAGAAGCAACCACACAAACTAGAAACACTAAACTGAAATTCAGAACTATTCAACATTGCACTGCAGCAGCCATCAGTCTCTTCATTTCTGATTTCTCTATCTCTGGTAGACATAATACTGCTTACTGAATAGGCTCATTTAGAAATCCTAGGATAGAAGCATTAAACTCGAATTTTTGAACTGGAGATGAAGCCTCAGAACAAAACTTCACTTTGTCCATTTTATTCAGGTTTATAGTCTCCATAGAAAGACTATGTCTGTAATTGGAGACTATATTATATATTTTAAAGGACATCAGAAAGTATTATTTTTCACCTCTGATTGAAGTGGAGGGGAAAAAATTATATTGAAACACGTACTCTAATTCAGTATTCCTATTTTTATCGAGCAGAACCTTTTTTTGGGTAACCCCAGACACCTGTGAAGCAATACTCAGGATTTAGTAGTTTCCACAAGAATACAACTCAGTACTGATGACATCATTTGTTTATTTTTATCCAGACAAAATGTTCCAAGATTTCCAAATTGGTAGAATTGTCCACTTTTCACTGGACTGATTTCTGCAAGATGCTTTCTTTCAACTCTTAAAAAGGAAGAAATGCTTATTACTTTAACATATATATTACAATTATACTGGTTTTGGCTGGGATAGAGCTAATTTTCCTTCTTTAGTAGGTAGAATAGTGTCGTGATTTAGATTTTCATTATTTTCCTTTTCTTTAGAATTATTATAATTATCGTGTTTTATTATTATTATTATTATAATATTTTAGTTTAGGTACTAAACTGTTCTTATCTCAACCCCTGAGTTTCACTTTGCTTTACTTTTTTCTATCAATTCTCTTCCCCATCTCACTGTGGTAAAGTGGGAGTTTAGTGGGAGCAGCTGTGTGGTGTTTAGTTGCTGGCTGAGGTTAAACCACAACAACAATATAGACCGAAATTAAAGCGAATATATGAGTAGATGATGCTCCCAAAGAGAAAAATAACAAAATAACAAAAATAACTGTTAATATCAGTTCTAAGAGAAATAGCCTTTCATTTGTTTTATAAGCATCAACAAAATCCATTTGAGAGAAATTCATCATTCTCTAGGAGAAATCTTGACAGCTATTTTTAACATATTGTTTTATGCAGTTATTTATAATAATCCTTAAAAATGTAGAAAAACTATTTAAGTTAGGCAAAAATATAGACAGTTAGGACTAAAACAAATAATGTAGAGTCAATGTAATATCCACTTATTTCTCCTCGCGAAGGAAAACCAAGTAAACTAGTAAAATGAAAACAAAACCAATCAAGTAGCAACTATACAGGCTTTACCTGAATCTGAGCTCTGTTTCCAGCAGTAATATTAGAAACAGTCCAGCACGCTTCTTTTCTAATAGATTCCTTGGGACTACTAAGCAAGTGCAAGAGACAGGGTAATGCAGAGCAGTTCAGAATTACCTAGAATGATGTGAGAATTAAAAATTGGGTTGTACAATATACATATATATTGGCTTGTACAATACATGTGAATATATATATATGAGCGATTTACAGATGACTTCAAAAGATTTTTCAACATATTTATATTATACAAGGTATCACAGATAACATCCTACAAAATTAAAAGTGTTTAATGCTACAGTGTGCAAATACAGTCCAGCAATTTGAAAGAATCTGCCCTCAATTGAGTTCAGACCAAAAGGATCACAACAGCAAGGCTGAGTAAGGCTGCTTAAGGCTATAATATGAATAATAGAGAATAACTGAGAAGTGAGAATCTGATTGCTGCAGTTAGTATGACCATTGCTTACAAGTGAAAACTTTGACTGCATTTGAAGACATAAAAAAGGCAACGATAATAAATAACTGAACTCCTATTAAAGAGAAAGAAATAAAATAAAAAATGGAAAGCAACAGTCAAAGTACCACACAGGAATGAAACAACCCACTACACACAGTGCTGTAAAAATGTGTTACTTCTTTCAGTAATTTAATGTTTAAAATGCAACCTAAACTGTCAAATCGACAATACAGAACTTTCTTATACATCCTACAGGTACATGCAGACACCCGTACTGAACATGTAATTTAATTTTGTCAGAATTTTTTAAAATTCTGTCCCAGCAATTCATTTTTCTTAAATCAGCTAGTCTTACCTGTGTTTGGATATCATCCCCAGTAACAATATTTCCAACTGCTCTTAATGCAGGGGATACCACCTTGTAATCATTATGCCTGAAGATAAATATGAAATCGCTTGATATTACCAAGTGTTAAAGTATAATTTTGCATTTTCAATGAACAGTGGTTTACTTCAGGTGCTAAATCTTTAGTTACAGAAAACACTGCACTATTTCTTACACTTTCCCCCCTATTTAGCCAGATTTGACAACTGGGAGCCTGCAACTGAATTGCTGATTCAAGGAAAGGGCATCTCTACAGAACAACACAACTTAGAGCAATCTATCTGTCCAGTAGATTCATTTCACCCAGCTCAAGTATTATTGAAGACAATACAGGAACCTGCAGCATTCAATTGCCACAGAAACAAAAGGGGTGTTGCTAGCTGTACAGTAAAACCTAGCAGTCTCATTTTGTAAGTGAACTTCCCCCTTCTGTTAAGTCAATAGCCCTGGAAGCCAGTACATGAAACCCATATTCCCATATTCAACTGTCTGAGGTGTGGGGGAAAGAAATCTACTCTGTTGTCCTAAAGCTTCCATAGTAGAGGAAGTAACCTCATGCTCTCCTGACAGCTATATAAATGAGCTTTGCACAGGAAACTGTGCTGAGCTGTCAGCGCTGTGAACTATTATCCCTGACCTACTCTGCAGTCCCCATGTGAACAGAGGGATGGAGTCTCCCTTTCTAGGAAAATAATGGACCATAAACAACACATACTGGAACAGTTCAAAAGTGGCACAAGTCTGCCTCTGGACTTTATGAGTCCAAGAACTGTCCATATTGCAACTGCATCTCCTAGAAAAGTAAGAAAAAAATACAACAGTGAAATGAAAAATAAACAAACAAACGAAGACATTAATTTACAGTTCAAGCTTGGTCTTCAGGCTTTACCTTTCTATTACTCCATGTAAATGAAATCCTAAACTAAATTTTAAAAAATATCAAGGAATACTTTGTAGAAAACTTTTTTTACACTGTAAATCTCAGGAAAAACACCCAGGAGCCAAGTAAACTATAGCAAGCAACTAAAAAGGTTTCAGACTGAATTCACTTCTCATAAAATAAATTCAGACTCGAGGTGAAAAAAAGGCAACTAAATTTAAATTAATTAACAGTACTATAAGACATTTATTTGGTGAAGAGAAGACTTACATAAGCAGCTCTACCAATCTTCGACACACTCCAGAATCAATAACAGCTTGAATTTTATCATTGGGACCATCTGAAAGGTAAGAAAGGGCCCAGCAAGCATCTGCTAATACATCCGGGTCACTGCTAAACAACAGTCTTGATAAAACATTTAAGCAAGGAGCGACCTAGGTTAAAGAAAAACATTGCATAAAATTAGGTGTTTCATATTTTTCAAGTTTCAGAGAACTTTCTGCAAAAGCATGATGCTGCAAAACCACTTGCTGCCAAAGCACCTGAGCTCCTGACTGAATCAGGACATAGGTGGAACACTTGCTCATTAAACTAGATGTCCAGTTCACAATTGCTTTACACAAATAAATTCCAGAGTAATTCACAGAGGACTAATGTTCACTGAACAAAATCAAATGTCTTGACTTACGTTTCCAGTGAACCTTTCTCTGGTCTTAGTCTCCTAAGAGTTCCACACAGACAGAGCCAAATGAACTAGACCATCTCAACACCACTTGGAAACTGACAGGTTTCAGCTGTACAGCTCAGGAATTTCACATCCTTTATAAACCTTAATTCTTTATCTTACATCAGTTATGAAATTCAGCCTCCTTTCTGTGTCCAACAGGTGCTATTGCAAAGAGCAAAAAGCAAAGGAGCTATGCCTACAGGGCATATTTTTTCAATAAAGTTAAGTGTTTAGGCAGCAAGAAAGTTTGTTGGATTTTTAGTCCCAAAAGAAAACACTACTGAAGGACATAAGTTAGGCAGAGCAATTGTAAGGTGATAATTAACTGACATCAGAAATCCTCTCTTTTTGTTAATATCTCTCCAAGAATTACATAGCAGTGCCAGTCATTATTATCTCATGAGGTAAATTTCAAGACATGTAGATTCTCTTGGGATTATCTTTATTGATCATTTAACCTCAGCCTCTTCTACCAGAATATCCAATGTTCAGTTCTTTTAATATCATTAACCTTAACAGAAATTAATTTCATATTGAAAATACTCCTACTAGCCTGTAGGGTCTTCCTGTCTTTATAATCACTTACTGGAGAATCAGAGAATCATGAAAGAGGAAACGAAGGGGAGACCATGAAGGCAAATCACCTCTGTGATCAGTCTGATTAAATTGCATCTGACAGAGCAAAAAACTCAAAATTGTATTCCTGCAGCACGCACTCACAATCATAAAATAGTAATAAAAAAATAAAAGTTTAATTCAGAAATCACATCCTCTAAAATAGCTCTGGAGTAAATAAAGCCCCAATGGATTTAGTGCTAAAAGTATAATTTGTCCGTTGTTTCCTACCAGTGAATAACTATTTGCATCTGACCAACCACAACCTCACGTTTTTAGGTAATTTAATTTTATTTTAATATGTGTCAAAGTAGAATTATTTTTTTTTAGATATAACAGATGGATAAGACTGTGTGATTACATTAAAAAGATGAAATTGAGTCTATGTCAAGATTGATGTATTCTGTGTGTTATATTACAAAAACAAGTCATCTTCAACTTTCTGAATTCTCAAACGGATACTTTATTATACCTTACTGAAGTCTGGAGGTGGATTCTTTCCTCTGCAGAGGTTTGAGAGAGCCCAGACTGCATTTCTAGTTGTTGTAAGACGATTTGAATTTGTTAATAGTCTGTAAAAGAGAGACAATGATAATAATAAAAGAAAAAAATTCTTGTTGAAAACATTAGTTCCTTTTGTCTATTATTACTAACAGTACCTCAAATCAGGAAAAAAACAAAGCCAAACAAACTAGTTTCAATTTATTTCTCTTCACAGCTTACATACTGCAAACATTTTCTTATAATCAACTGAATCTGAATAGGTTAAGTGGATATCTCATTCCCAAATCAAGTTTATGAATATAGACTGTTGCTCACACTAAAAAAAAAAATCATTCAACTAATCTTTTCTTCAGAAGGGGATAGAGAGATGCAAACCTCCCTTGAATTAACTTTAATGTTTGCACACAGAGAATGCAATAATAATAGCAAAGAGTTCCATAAAAAGTCAGAACTTAAAAGATCATGTAAAAAAAATTAACACTTTTTTCTGAACAAAATGTAAAAGATTCAACATCTGAAAAATCTGGTTCACTTTCAGATACATAACAAAATGTCTAAGACTGTTAAACCTCTATATCCTTGAGGATTAACACTCTCCTCTATTATTTGAAGCTATTTTACAAATGTTTTAAAGCATTTTATTATTTTAAGCAATAACAAATTGAACAGAATCTGTGTTATGTAAATTTTTTCCCTGTGAAGAAGCTACTTAACATCCTATCGTAAGCGTATAGTAAATTCTGGAGCGGTATTCCCTAGTGAAGAGAAATCTTCTGGTGGAACACAGATCATGTACTTTGCCAGTATCTCAACAAACAAAGGGACAGATAGCAAGACCAGAGCTTGAGGCTACTAGACAAAGGTTGGGAAGCCAGCTGATATCTTGCAAATACAAATGTGAATTAAATCATCTGTCCCACTCTGTATATTCAGAAGTCTGGTACCGCTGAGTTCTGCACAATATAGAAATGTCATACCCGTGGTATAACACTTCTCTCCTTTTGCAAATACTGGAAAGATTCCAGTTGGGGACTAATTAAAGTTATGCACGAAGCTCAGTTAATCCAAAACATTAGATTCTTCACAATATAATAAAAGAAACATTCTCAATTTAGCAAAAAGCTTATATTACTTTCAAATAAATTTTAAGTTGAAATTTACAGTTTTATATACTTGCACACTATAGTATTCATTTACAATACTTACTCCAAGAGGGGTGGTAATATTCCACAGTTTAAAACAAAGTCTCTGCATTCTGCATTATCACCAGCAATGTTACCAAGAGCCCACACTGCCTTAAAAAGCAAAGCATCCAAGTTAATTTATGCATGTTTGCAAATCAACTTTTACAGATCATCTATACATTTTTACAGCAAATATTATAGAATTAAAAAAGCAGTATCATTTGGAATACAAAATTTCAGAAAACTATTGATTTCTATTTTTTGTGAACTCACACAAAGTCAATTACCTACACTTGAAGTCATCCTTTCTGTTAGGAAAATACATCTATTCATGTGCTTTTCAATAAAAAGGATGCCTACACTCTTTTCAATAGTTACATTTGCTCACTATGTGTAAGAGATTCAATTAAACTGGCTCAAAGTTGCAAACAATGTATGAGGAATAAAAATGTGAAATCATGAACTTTCACTATACAAACTTTCAAACATGCTAAATAAAAACCAGTAAATTACAGTCTCTCTTAAATGTAAACAAAAAAAAACCACAAACAAGACAAACAATCAAAAAGTAGTTCAGGAAACGTTAAGACTAACATAAGAAGATGAAAGAGCAAAAGGCTGTAGGAAATAAAGCTGCAAGATAATTTAGGGTAAAAAAAATCTATACTGTCTTTTACTATATCATTTCTTTTATGGTGTTTTAAATCCTGTTCACCTGTAAATTCTACAATAGAAGTGAGGTGCTTTCTTTAAATTACTCAATAAAATGAAATAAAAAACACATTCAAAGAAACCTGAAAGAATCAGTGGAAAAATACACTGAAGGAAAATTTTTATTTTCCTGGAGTCAGATCAATGGATTAAGTAGGCAAATGGGGCTCAAAACCTCTCTAACCACCCCTTCTCCAACACCCTTCCCCCCCCCGCCCAAAAGAATATTCATAAATGAATTTGAAGTATTTATAAAAACACCACAAGAAAACAGTTACCTGCTCCTGTACATCTTCATGTTCCGAACTAAGCAACTTAATAAAAATTGGAACAGCTCCAGTTTCAATTACAACTTTGGTGTGTAGAAAAGTTCCAGATGCTATGTTTGTC
Source organism: Actenoides lindsayi (assembly GCA_025331215.1). Taxonomy (NCBI): domain Eukaryota; kingdom Metazoa; phylum Chordata; class Aves; order Coraciiformes; family Alcedinidae; genus Actenoides; species Actenoides lindsayi. The sequence continues at coordinate 21,173 of WTSP01019984.1, forward strand.
AAAGCCCAAGCTGCCTCAAACTGTTGAGAAGCACAAAGACGACCATGTTAAACCACTCAGGAGTAAAACTTAAAACAGTTTGATATGAGAGGTCCAGAGGTTAATTCTCCTACTTTTCTCCTTTCCACTGAAATGCAATTATTGCTATTATTGTACTTGCCATACAATAAAATAATTGGCATTGATAAAAATCTTTATTTAATAAGAACCTTCAGGATCTAAATTATTTTTAGGTTTTGGTTTACAGCACTAACCATAAGGAAGATTTCAAATCTCTTTTAACTAGTACAAATGCCTTTTATTTACTCTATATTAATTCCTCTAGTATGAATGTACACAAGCTCTAAGTGTCATCCCACAGGCTACCACAAGTAGAAAGAACTAGTTACTTCTACTGTTAGCTATATATTTTTCGAAGATTTTCTAAAAGGACTTTTTTAGTGGCCAGTAGGACAAGGGAAGTGATCATCCCCCTGTACTCAGCACTGGCAAGGCCACACCTCAAGTACTGTGTTCAGTTTTGGGCATCTCAGTACAAAAAAGACATTAAGGTTCTAGAGTGGGTCCAGAGAAGGGTAACAAAGCTGGTGAAGGGTCTGGAGAACAAGTCTTATAAGAGGAGTGGCTGAGGGAACTGGGGTTGTTTAGTCTGAAGAAAAGGAAGCTGAGGGGAGACCTTACTGCTCTCTACAACTACCTGAAAGGAATTTGTAGAGAGGTGGATGCTGGTCTCTTCTCCCAGATAACAAGTGATAGGACAAGAAGAAATGGCCTCAAATTGCACCAGGGGAGCTTTAGGTTGGACATTAGGAAAAAAGTTTTAACTGAAAGAGTTGTCAAGCATTGGAACAGGCTGCCCAGGGAAGTGGCTGAATCATCAGAGTGGGATTAATAGCTGGACTTGATAATCTTGAAGATCTTTTCCAACCTATATGATTCTATATAAGCCTTTCAGTTTCCTATTTTTTTCTTCTAAGATTTTGACTGAAAAGTGCTACAATATACTAAAACACAAACAGAATAGACTGTTCACACATCAGTGCTGATTATCTTAATACACCACTCTGAAAACCCTCTTGAACACATTCTACTTTCAACACCCGAGTATTTGACCAGCTGAATATGTAACCCTAAAGACTACTATGAAATTCACAAGAGTCAAGTCACAATTTCAGTGGCAACAATTGACATTTTAGACAACTCAAATGTACAGCTTTGGTGGTAAAAAAATAATTTGGTTATAAGCACACACGAAAATAATAATAATAATAAAAACCCAAACAAACCCATGACACACACACCCCCCAGAACAAAACAAAAAAACCAATACATGCTTTCCAAAGCTCTTTTGGGGGGGGTTTCTAATCCCATTCCAAACCCCCAGTCAGTACCAGCCAAACTCACTTGCAGAGTGTAATTTTCATTCCTCTCTAGAAATTTCACAAATCTCTGTACAACTCCTGGTTTTTGTATGACTTCATCTATAGGTGGATTAGGCTCTAGGGAATAAAAACAAACATATTTGTGTAAGTCTAACAAAAAAAGACAAAATAAATTACTTTTTCAGTATGACACAAAACATGATTATGATTCTAAGTTATCATCAAAATTTCTTGTATTCATTTTAATCTCAAGTGAAGGAGCTGAATTTTGGACTTTAGAGGACTGCAAGATCACCTCCGTAACATGCTACAATTTTGCAAACACCCTATTATGTAAAATAATAGTAACAGATCATCAGTATGTTAGTGGAACATAACAAAACACTGTTCTCTCAATCAATAGCTCAGGTCAATGGAAGAGCAATTATGATTAGATACTATTTTAAATGATTAAGCATACCTTTACCTATCCCGCTATACAAATATGGGCATTAATTTAAGACTGCATGTCTTGCAGTCTCAACAAAAACAAGGCACAAGTGTTCTTTGGCAGCCATATAATTTTTCTACCCTCAATTACAGAATGAAAATCAGAAACTGAATCACTGCAGCAAGTGCTGTAAGTAGTGTGCAGTTAGTTAACCGCCCTGGACACTTCAATCAAAACATCCTTGCTTTTGTTACTTTGTCTGAAAGACTTAACATGAGAATAATGAAGCTTTCTGTATTTAGTCAGTAGGTCGGAAGAGATTTGGCACGGTTTCTATGTAAACAGAACCAGAAGTTTTAGCAAGCTCTATTTTAAAGTAAAAACAAAACTAAAGGTTAAGTGGAGTGCATAAAGAAGAGCCTGTCCAGCAGGTCCAGGGAGGTTCTCCTCCACCTCTACTCTGCCCTTCGAGACCACGTTTGGAGTACTGTGTCCAGTTCTGGTCTCACCCATTTAAGAGGGACAGGGAAATACTAGAGAGAGTCCAATGGAAAGCTACGAGGACGATCAACGGACTGGAATATCTCTCATGAGGAAAAGCTGAGAGCCCTGGGGCTGTTTAGCCTGGAGAAGACTGAGAGGGGATCTTATTAATGTTTACAAATATCTGCAGGGTGGGTGTCAAAAGGGGCCAAACTCTTTCCAGTGGTGCCCTGTGATGAGAGGTAACGGTCACAAACTGGAACACAGGAAGTTCCACCTCAACATGGGGAAAACCTTCTTTATTGTGAGGGTGACAGAGCACTGGAACAGGCTGCCCAGAGAGGTTGTGGAGTCTCCTTCTCCAGAGACTTTCAAAACCTGCCTGTATATGTTCTTGTGTGGCCTGCCCTGGGTGATCCTGCTCTGGCAGGGGGCTTGGACTCGATGATCTCCAGAGGTCCCTTCCAACCCCTATCATTCTATGACTCTCTATGACTAAAAATTGTAGTAACAACACAGAAGGAAGGAAAAAAAAAAAAAATCAGGTAATTTTTACATACCTTTAGACAGCAATTTTCGAAATTTCTGAGTTGCTGTGAGTTGTTGATCAGGATCATCTGAGAAAATCATTTGCACCATATCTACCGTAATAACTTCTTCCTAAAAATGAAAGGAGGACTTCTTATGCCTGGTGCTATGCACATGAACTGATAACACACTGAACACACTCTAAAGTAATTACCTCTGGGATAGGTACAGTAGAGCTGACATCAGGATCCTGAATTGGACTTTCTACCATAGATTCTTCATTTCCAGGAAGAGCAACATTTCGGCGTTTAAATAGCTAAACAAAGAAATTTTTGGAAGACATTAGAACTTACCATGGAGTGGGTACTGATGACATACACTTGAAGAAATGCTCTCGCCAGTACTACTCAACATATTTCAACTACTCACCTCCTTCCTTGTCCATGCAAATGGAATTCTACACAAAAGTTTAAAGAACACAAAGGAGAAAACACTACTATAGCTGTATTTTGATAAACTGCACTGCAGTACTTCAGAGGCACAATTAAAAGCTGAAGTTCTTTCTAACTAGCAAAGATCCATAAATTTTTCCACATGTAAGAAAAAGAACATGCAGATCTCTTAGTCTTTTATCCTTCGTAACTGGCATTTATTTTTAAGCAAGGATCAGTGTTCTACAAGCTACTTTCTCCTTTTTCAGTTTCTAGCCTAAAATCATAACACGGAGACAATATTTGTGTTTCACCACACTGTATTCTGCCCTTCAACAGAAAGTCTAAGATCTATGTACTCTGCAAGATAATTAAACAGCACCTCTAGTTCAGATACAGTTGCAGAAAGATTAAAACAGAAACATCATTTTAATATAGTTAACTTCAAAATTATGTAACCTTAAACATTCTCTCTGTCCAAAAATCACTTTACAATTGACTGCATGCACTGCCTATGCTCAAAATACATACCTGCACAGTAGTATTTAATCAGATATGTTTAATGAATGCCCCTTCATTTTCTGGCATGCAAGCAAAACATTCACATTATCCTGTTTTCTTCTAGAAACCAAACCTAAATGTTTATCTTTAATCCATAATGACACTTACAACTACTGCCATTAACAGTGGTTAAGAATATTATGTTTGTATCTTTAAAACTAAATGTTAGAATCTCAGCACTATGACTAAAATTTCACCTGTAACATAATAATGAAACCTCCTACTAAATCCTGAAGGTTTTGTCCTCTAGGTGTCTATATAGACACCTAGATTTCTGCTATTGTACATGGTCAAAACTGCAGAAGCAACTCCATATTTACATCTACCCGTATTTCAAACACAAACCTAAAACAAGGCATTCTCTCTCTTGTTCAATACGTTCCTCAATTGGGCTCAATCCTGGACATAAACCAACTGCAGAATCCTGAACGTAAACAAGGTTTAATTCCATTTAAACCCACAATGGAAGAAGAAAGAACATTCCTCTTTTGGAAGACCAGCCATTCCTTCCAGCACTCAGCAAGAACACAGAAGCTCTTGGTATAAACTGTTACTGTTTAGGATCACGGTCTATCTACCAGTTACACTCTCTCCTGGAGCAGTAGCAGTCTCATCTCCCTGAATAAACTCATTCTCCCCAGCACTAGAAGAGATGAAAAACACCAGTCCAACAAATTAAGATCAAGGAGAACATAACAGTATTCTCATTGTTACAACAGTCAGCATGGGGGAGGAAACACCCAATGTTTTCATCATTTATCCAAGGAGTATTTACCACAAAATACACAAACAAAACTTTCAGCAGGAACTGCAACGCAGTTACCCAGTCAAAGGTAAATGCTCCAGTATTGTACCACTTCTTACTCTTACCTCTCTGGCCCAACTAATTTAAATTCTTTTTCCATGCAGTAGCACCACTTTCCCAGGAGAAGGGTTAGCATTCCCACCTCAGAGAAGACTGTAGATCAGTGCCTGGGACACTCTCTAGGTTGTGGGAGACAAATTCAGCCACTTTAGACCAAGCAGAAAAACAAACTACATTCCTTGCTTTCCTGACAAGAAACCACTAAACATTTTGGGAAAATGAACTACCACAAACCATTACATTATACAATGCTTCATGTACTCTGATCACTAAAAATTCAATGAGGACAGCTGCAAATGTTATACATAAAACAGTTCAAGGATCACTAATTGGCAGCCACTTTACTAAGTTACTGTAGAAAAGCTCTTGGGCAATTTGAAGTCTGGCTTCAAAGACGAAAATAATCCTCTCCCTTCTAATAGTACAACTTTGGCCCAAACTCTGGAAGAGAATGCAAGGTTTCTAATCCTTACTGGAAATAAGAGCATCCTTTCAGCCCAGTCTTACACATTTAAATCTAGACTAAGGATTAAACTCAAGACGCAGGTCTCTCCTCTGTGTGCCCTAGTGACTCAAGAGGGCTTCTGTTCACTTTTTTATGATCTTACTGAGAAGTGCCTTGTGCTCCCCAAGACTGTACAGAAATCAGACATTCATTGAGTTCTTTCAAATATCTGAATTTAGCTTCGCAAGCACTCAACAGTTAACAGCTCACTGAGATACATACCTGCTCTTCCCTTTTCTGTTTCCGAAGCTGGATTCCTTCCTCCTCTCTTCGTCTGCGCATTTCTTGGGGATTAAGTGCATTATTCTTGTAGCTTTTCATTCTGAAGTTATCTTTACCTGGGCTTGCCATGTTGTCTATTAAAAAAAGAAAAATTAATCCAAAAGGCCAGACCTTGCAAGGCAAACCAGCCATGTCTTGTATTAGAAAGGTATCTATAGCAGCAGCTGTATGTTCCTGTAGCTGCTTGCAATACCCAGTTCATCAACAAAAATCTCTAAAGTAGAAATCAGAGAAAAATCTTTGCCCAGATAGGTTTTTCTAAACTGAAGATTAAACTACAATTCATCTCAGGGATCACATACTTGATTAAAGGGCAAAAGCTACTGCAAAAAGTAATTAGGGGTCTTGGGAGCAAGCTGAGAAACAAAAAGAACATTTCATTGCTAAATTTGGCTTCTGTTAACAAGTAAAGGAATTTATTTCCTCTTGTCATAAAGGAGACAATAAACGTATTAAAATAATAAGGATTAATTCAACAAGAAAACTGAAGCAATTACTGCTTCATTTAATATCTTAATGCACTGTTTATTTTTCTTTTTAATGTGTCTATCTCGCAACATAACATCAGATCTAAAGGTTATGCTGCATTTCCTTCTAACCTGTACGCAGAAAAACATATTAAAGGTGAGTAGCACCCAGATAGTTTAAAACGGAAAAGAGTAAGCCTAACAAAATAATTGACTCAATCTAATTAACAGCCCTTTTGATGGATTAGAGGATTAGAATCTGTCATTTCAGGCATATGTGTTGTGAAAAGATAAAAGTGATAAAACACGATTCTGTCACTAAAATGACCAAACTGACTGAAAAAAGGTTGTTAATAAGCATGGTGCTAGTTTTGAAAGCTAAAACTGTGGCCTTCATCTGAGAAATGACTGTAAAAATATGACTCTACATAAACTCTCATTTGCCTGGAATTCTTTCATAACAAGGAAACATCTGAACTACAGCTCTTGAGCTGTGCACAATTCTCTATCAATTTCCATGCTAAGACCTTTTTCTTTTTTCTTTTTTTTTTTTTTTTTAAATACCAACAGTACCAAGGACTGCTGAGCCAGGAACACAACCTATGAGAAGAAAACAGCCCGCAGACCTAGGCTGAGACCAAGAATACACTCTTGAGGACTTAGTAGCCTGCTTCACAGGAACTCTTTCTCTGGACCATGATGTTAAGCATGCCACCATCTCAAGCAATTATCTCGTAATTGTAATGTACCTCTTGAGGCACAATTTAAGACGACAATTCTTCCAACAACACTACTGGTTTAACTAGTCCTAAAACATCATCACTTAATCATTCACGCCTTGCTAATTTAGTTGCAACAATAAAAGTGTCAGGCCAAGCAACAAACAAAACAAGAGAAGTGTGCATTCAAAGTAATCCAGTTTAGGTCACCAGATCTATAAAGTGTTATAGAAGCTCAACTGGGAGGAAGTTCTCATTAAAGCTATTTTCAAAAATAAGAGGTTATTAATTTAGGGCTTAATTCCCCTCACAAGGGTTTTGGTATAGACATCATAAAGACTGTCAGTGCTTGATCTATTCAGGCTTCACAACTCTTGCATCTATATCGAAGGAACTCTGCACTTGCTCCGCAAAACTACACTAATTATAACACCAAATCCCTCCATCCACCACATCCTGCATCTCGCCCACTTCTTGTGCCTAGGCTAAGACCTATCCTACTGATATTTTCCTCCCTGCCTACATAAGGCTCCCTAAACACCGCGCCTTGCTGTTACCACCGCGCCCTCCCCGACTGGCAGCGCCAGGGCAGGCCGGAGGCTGCCCACAGGCTCTGGAAGGCCGGGTCAGAGCGCCAGCTCCCTTGCCGGCTGCGCGGCCCAGGGGGTACCCACCCCGGCCACCCAGAGCCACCAGAAAAACTCTCCACTAGCGTCCCTTGCAGAGCGGGGCGGGGGAGGAAAAGCCCCTCCATGGGCAGCAGGGCAGGGAGACGGGAGGGCGGCGGCTCTCCGACTGAGGAAGCGGCGGAACGCAGCAGAGGGAGAGACCCCCTTCCCAGCACCGACCGCGCTGCTTAGAAGGGGCCAAGCTGCCGTGCACGGCAACGCCCCACTGCTGCCAGCCGGCCCCGGAGCAGGCAGGAGACCGGCCTGCACCGGGGAACCCTACAGCCCGGGACACCGCGTCCCGCCACCGAGTTGGGGGCGCAGCCCCTCCTACCCCTGCCCCTGCCCGCGGGCTCCGCGCTCTCTTTTGCTCTTACCCATCGAAGCGGAGACACACGGCGCCCGCCGCCCTCTAAGCGAGACAGCCCCGCTCCGCTCCGGAGCGCGGACCGGGAACCGATCGCAATCCAAGATGGCGGACGCCGCCCCGCCGCGCGTCACACTGGCTAAGGGGAGGGACCCTCCGTGCCCTGCGCGCGCAGGCGCCCGATCCGGGCGAAGGAACGACACTTCCCAGCAGGCGCAGGAGAGACGGGGCGATACGTTACGTTACCTTACGTGTGCTGCCGGCACGGGGCCGTTGCTGAGCGGAAGTGTGGCGGTTTCCGTTCGCGGGGGAGACGGCCGGCGGCGCGATGCTGGTCTGTGACGGCTGCGGGCAGGCGCTGGCCTCGGAGGCGGCGCCGGCGGCGCGGCGACACTTGCGGCGCACGCAGCTGGGCCGCCAACACCGTTGCCCGCTCTGCGGCGCTGCCGCCCCGGGCGGTGACGAGCTCCGCCGGCACAATGAGGCGGCTCACCCGGAGCCGGCGTTGCCCGGCGACCTCCAGCCCGAGCTCGCCGAGGCGCTGCCAGAGTGCCCCTTCTGCGGGGAGGCGGCGGGGCGGGAGCTGGAGGCTCACGTCCGGGCGCGGCATGGGCACTTGATAAGCGCCCCGGGCACAGGTGAGTGGCGGCGGTGGCGGGGGGCGTCGCGCCCGGGCCCCGCGGAGGTTGGGGCGGGCCGCGGTCTCCCGGGTGGGCACCGGAGAATGCTGTGCGGCGCTTTGCCCGGGGTGCCGAGGACTGACCACCCGGGGGTGGCTGCACCGTGCTGGGGGCACCGCCGGAGAGTCTTTTCCTCTGAGGTCCCATCCCGGCGGGCGCAGATGGAGAGCTCCGAGACCCCTTGTGGGTGCAACCGGGGTGCAGCGAGCGAAGACGGGAGAGAGAAGTGACTTCGGAAGGGACATTGAGTGAAGAGGATGGGAGCATCACTTGAAAAATCTGTTCCGGAGCAGAGCTAAAAACACTAATGCAGAGGAACTTGCAGTGTTTTGCAAGCCCCGAATACTCCATCTGTATCAGCAAAAGCAAATCATAAAGCTCTTATGCGATAGGGAGGTGGTTTTTACCTATTTGACATACGTTTGGTGGCAGAGGTTTGACTTTTCCTCGTCAAGTCTCATCTTTGACAGGATCCTGTAGAGCAGTTGCAGTACGTGAAACTGAAAATTGCCTCGCTGTGACAAGCAGAGACTTAGGAAAGATCCAGCATCAAAGTATTCTGAAGTGCCAAACATCGGTGTAGAGACCACAAGGATGTTTTTGTTTGGAAAAAGTTGGAGTAAGGAAAATAGTTATTTGAATACTATATTTTTATTTTTTTTTTACGTATGATCAGGATTTTATTCTGGCTAACAGTCCAAAGTTGCTGATCGCTGTTTCAGAAACTTAGTAATGGCATTTCTGCCAGTGGGTAATTCTCTTGGAAGATTAGTATTCTTGATGTAACAGGCCATATATGCTGACAAGAAAAACAAATGGTGGTGAGGATGCAGAATGTGGCAGTATAATCAACCACGCTCTATGGTCTGTGATTAAAAATACATTTTTCTTCAGAAATAACCAAACAAACAGATCTTAGCATTGGATATGCAAATAAAGCCAAACTTGAATAAATAGCTTACTTGCCTTCATGACAATTTGTATTTTAAAATAGTTGCATTAAGGATGTTTTGGGTTTGGTTGGTTGGGTTTGGTTTTTTTTTTGTTTGTTTTTGATGGGGTTTTTTTTAGTGTATGTAGTGTGTCTCAGGAAACTATGTTTGCAGTGTTATGCAATGTGCTGCTGGTGAATTTAGCTTATTATACCATCAAGTTTTTCTCTGTCCTGTCATGAACTTTTAGCTTGGGCAGATGCTCCCCAGAACCAGCTAACATAGCATATTAGATTCTGTGGTTTGTGAACCTAGGAAAATGTAGAGACTCAAAAGCAGGGCAGTAAAGATGAAGTCAGGCTCTCCTCTGTGGTGCCCAACAACAGGCAGTGAGCACAAGTTGAAATACAGAAAATGCCATTTAAACACAAGAAAACTTTTTTTTTTTTTGGTACTGTGGGAGTGGTCAAACACTGGAAGAAGTTGTCTGGGAAGCTTGTAGAGTGTCTATCCTTGGAGTTTTTTGGAAACTGACTGGAGAAGGCCCTGTGTAACTTAATCTGTATAGTTTGACCCTGCTTTGAGAGACTAGGTGATCTCCAGAAGTCCTTTTGAACCTTACTTATTCTATATGGTACTCTTCAATGATAACACTAAAACTGCAGAAAGGATATTTATGTGAGGATATGCAGGAAGACCAGCAAAGTAAGAATGACAACATGTTTTACTTTATTTTTTATGCCTACCAACTGTTGTTACCATATGAATATTAAAGTTTTATAAGCAAGTGTTCTTCTGTCAGCAGGTATTTTAATTGATGGTTTGATATTTCAGACTAAGCATTTCTTGTTACAAATATTATCATAACATATTGTGATCTATAAAGTTAAATGGAGCAAAACTTGGTTAATAGAAAGAAGGAAAATGTGTCTTAAAATTGTCAGGTATTTAGGTACATATTCTTAAATGGTTAAGAGAGCTACAGCTGTTTATAATTTACTGACTTTCACTGGAGAGTTTCAATGGCAACACAATTCATCACTGTATATTCATCTTAGACTGTATATATATCATACATATACTGTATATATACACTGTATATATATCAGTTAGAGGGGTGATTCTCACAAAAACCAGGAATTGCATTAATCCGGAAACTGTATTTCTTTTTCAGACACAGGAAATGGTGAAGAGCTCTATGAATGCCCAATGTGCAGTCTTACTTGTACCAACATTCAGATTCTTGAAGAACATGTAGATTTGCACTTAGAGGAGCAAAGCTTTTCAGAAGGTACATGAAAGGATACAGGCTTGATAATACTTGAAAGCATTTGCTTGTTACAGTATAGAATCTCAGACAAAATTTAAACTAAATTTTTCCTTGTTTACAAAGAGAACTGGACAAATACATAATTAAGTTAAGACAGCTAATAGCAAGTCTTATCAATTATCTACTTAATTACACATGCTAAAATAACTATTTGTCTATGTGTGCTTTTTAAGTAAATACACTATATGTTAGCTAAAACTTGGAGTGAAAAATATTTAAAAGACAGCCATATTACATTTTTTTTCTAGTTCTATAGAAGGTTTATGTGCATGGACTTTAAAGTGGTACATTCCAGTATGATGAGCTGGAAATCTGTAGCTTATTAAAACAGTTTGGTTTTTTTTTCAATTCTTTTCTCTAAGTGCTTGTGCTGATTCATTAGTCATGTCAATAAAGGAATCAAAATTAATTTTATTTATTAGCATGGTTAATAAAATCCTAGAGATTCCCTATCCAATTCTCTGATCCTAAATTTGGTTTTGTCACTTTGTTATGTGACTGCTGGCAGCGATCCTAGGAGCTAGGACTTGGACTTCTTGGTAACAATGAAGTGAAACACATTAAACAAAGGCTTTTTTCGTAGTAGAAGTGCATGCATTATTTGCCAAGTAATTGCTCCTGTATCTGTGTAAACTTCATCCCAGTCAAGACTCCGAGTCTTGGTAGGCTGAATGCAGTCAGTCCTGTTTAGTGTTCATTTCTAATAGCTCAAAATAATGTGGGATGCATTTCCTAAAATTAGTACCCAGTTGTGTTTATGCATGTCTGCTTAGAAAAGAATCTTTAAAAATTAAAGAAATGATCCATCAAAGTGTTGTTAACCTCCTGATCAAGTCCTCTCTCTTTGGAATGTTATTCCTGGGTAGGTGGCAACAGAAGAGATCTAGAACTAGCTCAACAGCTCCAGACCGCAGAAGATAAATGGCAGAGATCAGAAGAGGAGAAGCGAGAGAAGGAAGAATTTAAAAAGCTGCAGGTATAGTAGTATTTCTAAATGGTAAAATTTTGATCAGTTGTGCCATTAGAATCTGAGTATCTTGGAGCTGTCATGACCTGGAATGGCCATACCAGGCCAGACCTGTGCAGTCACAGACAGGCTGTGTTTCGGTAGTGTGGCAGGAGTGGGTTGCAGGCAAACACAAGTTCTCAGCAACCCCCATCCCGGTGCTGGGCATACCTGCCTTGAGCTACTTGGCTTTACTGCTTTGAGTGGTGCTGGCTCATGTTGTGGCTGGCTGCTCCCAGTGCATGCCATACTGCTCTCACCACGGGCCCCGCACGCCTGCTGCCTCATGCTGTGCTCCACCTGGCTCTACTGCTCTGCCTTGCAGCGCAGCTTGGAGCACGTTCCCTGTCAGAGTGCCTGAGGCCCTCAGCATTCTGGTTGCCTTCCTTCTGGATACCATCACCTGCTCCAGTGACCACTCTCTCTGCTAGGTCCTGCTTCCCTCTCCCTCCCTTCTGACAGCTCTGATAGCTCATTTTTCACTCTCATTACTTCCTCGCCTTTGACTGCCTCTGTGCCAACGGCTAGCTGCCTAAGAGGGAGCAGAGGGATGTGCATACTGCTCCTCTGGGTGTGGCTTTCCTAGTCCCACATTCCTATTGAGGAGTGAAGCTTGGTTTTCAGCTCTAAAATATCATAAACCTGAAGTTTTTGTGTCTTACAGTTCACTATTTTTCAAAGTTACTGATTGTGCATGCAGCTTCTCGAAATCACTAAATGTGAATTTAAAAAACTCCAACAAACTTTAAACCATGTGCATTCCATCCTTAACAGAGACAGTATGGCTTGGATAATTCTGGAGGCTACAAGCAGCAATTCCTAAAGAATATGGAAAGGGAAGTTGATAGAGGAAGGATGCAGCCTTTTGAATATCACAAGAGAAAAGCTGACATGATGGAAAGTTTGGCTTTTGGTATAGATGATGGGAAAACAAAGACAGCAGGTAAAAATGCTGAAATAATATACAACTAAGACTTTACTTTTTAGACCTAGGTTGTAGTGACCAAACTTGCCTTTAACAGAGCATATAATTGGATGTTTAATAGTAGATGCATCCTAATTCTAATCCTTACTATTTAGATCAATCTGTATCATTGTACTCCTAAACTAAAGAGTAAATTAAAGCTTGGTATGTTTCTAATCTTGATTCTATCCTGAAGACTTTTTTTTCTTTTTTTTTTTTTTTCATGAAACCTTCAAACTAAGCTGTCTCATTAAGGGACCAAATATATGTATCGAAAGATGCAAATGTCTTATTACAAGTAGGTTGTCTGTGAGTGTATTCTTGTTTACTACTTCTTAATTATTGGTTCCTAACCTAGTGTAGCTGTTAAAATTTACAGTAGCTTTTTATCTTGTGTTTCAGTTAGTTGTAGTATCATGTAAGCTAGTCCCAGGTTAGCACAGTGTTCATCTGATTATGAATTCCAAGGGAGAACTGGGAGGAGTAGACATCTACTTGATACATCTTTGAAATGTTTTGTGATTAGTACAAAAAATACAGTGCCTTTGCGTTTCTAAGTCCCTTTTGAAAGCCTTCCTTTTCTTTACTTGCCAAGACCACAGTTCAGAGGTCTTTTAACTTGTTGCTAGTGTTTCTAACTTAGAAAATATCCATTTGGTTCTTGACAGGTAAAATGCTTTTTTTTTTTTTTCCTATGAATTGTATTGAGTGGAAATAATACATTTAAAGTTTTAATTCTTGATAATGATTTAGAATTCAGAGAGGAATTCAGAAATTAATCTGTGATGGCTACACAATAGCATGCCAACAAATGGCTATTGAGAATTTACATGTACAACTTTGAGAGAGCATTCCCAGCATGTTCTTTCATGTAATGAAGGAGGATCCTGCCAGTGGATTTTTTGAAAAATATTTACAGTAATTCTCAAATTCTGTGCCATTTCTTTGCTTTCCTTGTTTCTGCAGGGAAAAATAATTTGGGAGTGATAAAAGGATTACATAGTGTGCATAAGTGTTTTCACGTTTTTAAGGGGATGTTGTACTGGATGTGTCAGTGGCATAGAAATGCTTGATTAGTGACATTATTTTTCCTGTTTCATTGTAATAGTTCCAGTGCATATCACAGTTTAATATATACTCTGAACTGTTTAATTTACAATAGTCATTGTGTAGCAGCAATAAACAAAATAGCTTGAATTCATAAAGCTTCAGTGCACATAAATTCATCAAAGTAAAGACGATTGAAATGAAATATGTATGATGTTGTCTAGATGTAACGTAGGATCACACAGAAGCTTTAAAATAAATTGTTTTCATCTGTATCTGTTCCAGAGTGGGGGAAAGAATCTTTTTTCTGGCAATTTTTGTAGTTAATCTTACAGATAAACTTTATATTTGTTCTTCTTTTAGGAATCATTGAAGCTTTGTGCAAGTACTATCAGAATGAAAACAAAGATGTGAGGCATGTATGGCTTTCAGCAGGAGTAGATCACTTCCACTCATCTTTGGGTGACCGAGGCTGGGGTTGTGGTTACAGGAATTTCCAGATGCTCCTTTCCTCACTGTTGAAGAACAGCTTGTATAATGACTGCTTGGGAGGTATTAAACAAAACACTGCCTATTTGTTTCACGTACCTCGGATGACAACCTACTGACTGATGTTTTTACCTTTTCATGTACACAGCAAGGCTTAGTAGGTGAATGATACCTGTTAAATGCTTGTTATACCACTGCAGCTTACTGTGGAAAGAATCAGAGGGCAAGGCATGATGTCGCTGAAGTTTTAGCTTGGGGGATTTTTTTTTTGTGGGTGCATCTTTGTATCATCAACTGCCTCTTATAAAAGAAGCTGAATATTTTTAATTAGTAGCCTATTTCAGTAACTGTAACCACAATTCAAAAGCTTTTCTGTTCCAGATACTACACTAATTCCTAGTATACCAAAGATTCAGACCATGATTGAAGATGCCTGGAGAGAAGGCTTTGATCCTCATGGGGCATCTCACTTCAACAACAGATTACATGGTTCCAAAGCATGGATAGGAGCATGTGAAATTTATTCACTGTTAACCAGTCTCAGGATAAAGTAAATATTGCTTTTTCTTGTTATTTTGAAGTGTTGATTTAAGTGCTGTACCTTTGAAGGTCAGAATTACCAATGACATGATGACAAAGACACCTTAGTGACTTTAAATTTAACCAACTTATAAACAGATCTGATTTAGCGCAGCATAAAGCTGTGTAACTACTTATGCAGGTACATAAATTGAATAACTACTTAGATCATTGAAACTTGGTAAATAATTATGCCACATATGCATAAAATCAAACATTGATTAAAATCTTAATTTCTCTAGGTGTTTATTTTCAAGAAGAATCTGAGTTTAAGCTATCCAGTTGCATAATTCTGAAAGCTGTTGAGTTCTCTATTATATGTGTATCACTTACACAAAAAATTAAACTTTTTTGATTTTGCAAGCATCACAAGTTCTTGTTAGACTGAACGGAGTAGAATGTTTCTTTGTTACCTAAGACACAGTATATATTGCATTGCTTTGTAATTATGTGTCCCCTACTCCTGTGTTTAAAAAAAACCTGCAAAAGTGGTAACAACCACTTGATGCCTGGAATTGCTGTGCTTACAAAACACTCTTGGTGCAGGATGAAGGGACTTGAAAAGTGAAAAAGTTGTTTCAACAACCTGCTTGAAATGTTATTATTTTCACTCTAAATGTTCTGTAGGTGTCAGATCATTGATTTTCACAAACCAACTGGCCCTGTGGGTACACACCCTCGTTTATTTGAATGGATTTTGCGTTACTATTCTACAGATAATGAAGGTGGTGCAAAGGTAGTGTGTACTTCCAAACCACCTATCTACTTGCAGCATCAAGGTCAGTATCACAATATGGTGGTTTCTTTCTATTCTCTCTCTTTCATCATATGTGCTGCAATTCAGAGCAGTATTTTACGTTCATTCTTTATTTAACTGAAGGCATGACTTTATTTCCTGGGTTGGTTTTCTTATTTGGTTGGTTGGGTTTGGTTTGGTTTTGGGTTTTTTTTGCATGTGTGCTTTTGGTTTTTCATTTAGTAAGCACTACATTAAAGTTTGTATTTTTATTGGATGTAAGAGCTGGGTGTGACTAGGATCTCAATATTTTGACATCTGCCCTTTACTTGTAACTATCTTATTCAATTTCAAATAACATATTCCTTGATCTGAAAGTATTATGCTATGAGGAATGGGACTGATGTTGATTTAAAAATACTGGAACTCTATTTTCAAATTAGGTCACAGTCGTACTATTGTTGGAATAGAAGAGAGGAAGAATAAAACCTTGTGTTTGATACTCTTTGACCCCGGATGTCCTTCCCAAGAAATGCAGAAACTGCTAAAACAAAACAGTGATGGCAGTAGTCTCAAATTACTGCGGAGATTTGTGGGTAGCTTAAAAGAAAAGCAATACCAGATAGTGACTGTAGATGGTGTACTCTCATTGGAAGAGAAAGCTGTAAGTATTTTGGAAAATAGTTTCTGTATCAGAAAATACAAGAGAATCTACATCTCTTCTTTAATACTCAAATACATATGGATGTATAGTTGCATGGTGAATCTTTTGTCATCTGTTCTCTTTGAAATTCTTCTTCTCTGCTACTTTCTGCTTACTTTCTGTGAATTGAGTAATCACAGGATATCCAGACCAAAGAAGTTTTGCATGTAAATACATGCCACCTTGATGGAACTGACAACTTCTAAATCTTGCATGAAGCTTGCAGCTGCTTTCATGTGTGAACTAGGCTCTGCTCTCTTCTCTTCTCTTCTCTTCTCTTCTCTTCTCTTCTCTTCTCTTCTCTTCTCTTCTCTTCTCTTCCTTCCTAATATTTTATCTTAAATAACTTATTGTAGGCATATAAGTTGCTTACAAAGCATTCATAGTCCAAAATGATGTTCACTTTTTTATTTCTTGCAACTTTGTAAAGCTATGTGGTATCTATCAGCCTTTGGTAGTTAAAGAACAAGGCTCACAGATACTCAGGTGTAACTGTCCAATATCTCCTCAGCTTCCACACTACAACTAGCACATTCTGCTTTCTGAAAGTACTTAGAACTTCGTATATTCAAAACACAGCTCTGAGCAACTTACATGTTTGAGCTGCTGGCATTTTTGTAAATCCTATCCACATATTTCGCTTTGGGCATTATAACTTCTTCAGAACTTTTCATCTGAATGTCAGATGTCATTTTTGTTTCTTGAGCTTTCTCTTTCCTACACTAACAAATTGATTCTGAAGACCCATGTTCCAATTCTGTGGTGTCTTATCAGCACTGTTCAGCATGTTCAAGCTTCAGGACAGGCTTTTATTTAAACCACAATAACTGGTGACAGTCACCTGCTCAACTGTACTTAACATTTGTATATAGAAATGAGGTATTGCCTTAAGTGTCAGAACATGTCAGAAATATCAGTGAAATACAGCCATCCTCTCTTCCTCCTACTGTCAAAAGCTCTAAATTTTAGGACATGGTAAAAAGAAGGGAGTTGTATGGGATCTAGGGGGGAGTGTTTGGGTTTTTTAATGTCTTTTCAAAGATTTGATTTGTATTTTAAAACATCAGTTGGTTAGAATTTTTGTCTTGAAAGCTCCTATTAAGATGAAATATAACCTCTTTAACTCATTAAACTTACTAAACTTCTAATTTGGAAAATGTTCTTTACAGTGGTATTTTCATGTATTTAAGCTAGTCTTTTTGCCCTCTCCTCACCATTTTTTAGGCTCGTTGCCATGCTTCTTGGGTCCTGACATCAGAGAAGATTCCTTAAAGGATGGCTTTATTACCTCTTTCTGAAGAAACATTGAACTTCTGGACTGTGACCCTCACTCAAGAAGTTCTAGACTTAAACCATGTCCCCATAAATGCTTGGGGGCTCTGGAGAAGCACAACACTGGAATAAACCTGTAGTTTTGATCTTCAGTCAAAACTCTGCCCTCCTGATGAATCTGTAGCTCTTACGTATTGCAGTCTTTGTCTTACTGGAAAACTTGGTATTTCTTGTTTCTTAATTTACTGAGCAACACCTATCATCCTGTAGCAAACTATGCACCATAGTTAACTGTCAATAAGCAGTGGATAAAGATACTATGGAACTACTTTATTGGAGTGCCTGGTCATGGCTTACCTCTGTAAGTATATTTATGCTGCCTCTTGTGGCCAATGCTCTATTTCTTAACCAAATTTGATCAACAAATATTTATTCCAACTCAGCAAATTCTCCTGCAACTATTTGTAAAGTGCAGAGACAGTTCAAGATACAACCTGTTCCACCAGGGATTAGTTTACTACTGAACTCCTTTTCAGTTAGCTGGCTTCTCTAGATGTATCACTTGTGAACATGCATCTGTGTGTTTATGAGGTGGATTGGTGTTAGCAGTGGCTGTGAGGTCTAAGATAGTGGTGTCCAAAGTGGTGTGTGTGCGCTTTAGGGGGCTGTGCAAGACAATCCATTGGGGTATAGAAAGAAAACTTTATTTTGTACCATGAATAAAATAAAAAAATATTTTTAAAAATGTTTATTTTATTTTATCTTTTTTTTTTTTTAAAAATTTCTGTTTTTGGGTATGTGTAAGTCTCAGAGACGTCTCAAAAGGATAATTGAATGCACTGTTGACTAAAGGCTGTATTGTGCAGGGTTAGTGTCACTTAAGAGACTGGAGCTATCTGCTGAGACGAGTAACTTGAGTGTTTGAGGCACTCTGCTACATCTAAGATGCTGCTCTGGCTGATTGTACAAGTAAGTCTTGCCTTTCCAGCAGGGCAGCTGCCAGCTGGGAGGGATGCTTGGCTGTGTTGCAAATAGCACTAAATGCCTTTGCTTAGGCAGCTAAATCATGCCTTAGCATCCATTTATTATAGCTAGAGATGCTTCTCTTTCATTTAGACTCTTACATGTTGGTATCTAGATGTAGGTGTAGAAGTCTTGCCATTAACCTGTTTCTCTCATGTTTAATATGCTCTGGAAATAAGAACTAGTAATTTTTGAAAGTAGTGAAACATGAATGTGTGAGAGTATTGCAACCTATAAATCAGTAATTTTCTGAAACATGCATTAAAGTAAAAAATTGCAATTATGAAAATGCATTAATTTCAGTAGCTATGTAGACGTGGCCTATAACCTGTGAAAGGTTAAGTATTTAGGACACTAGAGGGGCTGAGACAAGGGACAGAGTTCCCTGGGAACCATCAGCTCCCAGATTAGCCCTGGTTCTTGCACCAGGTGCAGTTTTGCAGCCATGCAATCATTTAACATCCTGCAGATACACTTCAGCCTCTTCTGCACTACTCCCTCACCTCCGCTGTGACTGGGGCTGAGTCTGTTCCTCGCTGAGGCTCTGCTAATTCCAGCCAGAGCGTGTTCTCAACTGGTATGACACTGTGCCCAGGTGGGTAATCCAAAGAAGCAGGAATTGCAGCTCAGCCCCAGTATTTCACTTACGTGTTCAAACTAACATTGGGACTAAGCTAACGTTTCAGGGAAATACCATAATGTGCCAAATTTGAAATATCTCTTTGTATTAACTTACACGTGCTGATTCCTATGTAATCACCATGGGGCAGGTAGATTATGAGTGAGCTGAAGAGCGGGAGTCTCACTTCATCTAGTTGAAGATGCCTCTGCAAGGGCTCTTGCAAAGGTGTTTCCTGGCACCACCTGGACAGCAGCCAACCATGTGAGATATTGAATTCCTTCTGTGAGCATGACCTTATGCCAAGATCCCCAAACATTTTGCTGTGCTTGTTTTTTTTTTGTTTTGGTTTGTTGTGGGGGGTTTTTGTTTGGTTGTGGTTTTTCTGTTTGCTTGATTTGTGGTTTTTTTGACAAGTGTCAGAGCAACACAAGCCTACAGATTTAAGGTTGAGTTCCTGGTGTGTCGCTTGTTTCAGCTTGACCCCAGGAATACCATGTAAAGGTCTGATCAACGAAGGTAATTGTAGCATAACAAACAATAGGCTTTACAGGGAATTGCAGCTGGGGCAGGGCAAGGAGGGTAACTTCCAGACAGTAGCTCTGCACCACTGGGAAGCAAGCAGTGGTGTAACAAAACATTAACAGAACCCTAAGAGACCCGGGACGTAACCTGAATTGCTACCAAAAGTTTGCCCTGAGAGAGAGAATGAGTGCATTTAGACTCGATTCTGTCTGAAATAACTGCTTAAGGGATGTTGCTTCTTGCTGTCAGACTCCCCTGGGTCCATAGAAGCTGAACTTACCTTCTTTGCAAATAGTTGCCTCAGGGAAACAAGAGGATCCTGTTTGGATCTATTCTCAAGACCCTGAATATTTGTTGATCTGCTTGAGTGAAGAAACGGAGGGTGTGTTCCCGAAATTCCAAGGACCAAGTGGATTACAATTTTCTCTTTCCAAGTGACAGGGCAACAGAAGGACTAGTATACTTTTGTAATCAGAAGTAAACCACAGAGTTGTCATCGCCGGGGGTTTGCTTATGTTAACTGCAAACCATATTTTCTGAAAAAAGAGGTGAAGGAATGTCTGCAAACTTAGGCAAATAAAATTTCTAAATCTTGAAAGTGCAGGTGAATTTTCTTCTGCTGAAAAAGTGGGACTTAGGCAAAGGATATTTGCTTTGCAAGATTAAGGGAGAGGAAGCCAAATATGTTGATCATGTTCTTGCAGACCCCTAGAAGACACTTAAATCAACTGATAGGTACATTAATTTATGGCCTGTATGTTGATGGGCTCTTTGGAATTTGTTTCTCTGAATTTTTTATTTTTTTAATTTATTTTAGTGATGACTGTTACTTATAAGAACAAAAATTAGAAGGTCACAGTTTCCAGGTGACTGACAAACAGTATTTTGGCGCTCCTTTTATAAGAAGTAACCAGAAAACACAGAGCATCTATATGTTGTACCATACTTAGTGTCTATTTTTACTCATTCTTTTCCAGCAAACAAGCATGAGCTCCTTCCTTTGCTATTATAATATCTATTACTGTGTGTAGACAAAAGGTCTTATTCTTTTTATTGACTATATAGAGTCGTGGAGAGACTGACACTGTCACCTGGCTTCCATCCAGCCATGCACAACCTCTAACAGACCAGTAAAAACACATGGGAAATAATTTTACGAGCTGCTGGTCTAGCTCATTAGCCTGGTTTGCCATCACATTTTTCTAGCAGGGGCGAGGAGCTCTTGATTTGACCATTTAAAGGCCTGCTATGCACACAAGGATGAATTTGATATTCTCCTCATCTCCCAGGACAAGAACAAAGAAAGAACAGTCTTGATGCTTTGATAAAAGATGAACAGTAATAAGTACTCGAAGAACAATGACTATTTTTAGACAGAACTTTTCTGAGATGCTTTGTGGTAAAGCCGAACAGTAGATGCAGAGGAACAGGCTCCCTCAAAATAAAGAACCCTGTGATTAAAATATGGACATCTGTAGCTGCTTTCCCCCATGCCATTCTCAGAGGAGAGTATACCCTTGACAAAGGGGATCCCTCTGGACCCCTTGAGGCACTGGGAAAATTTTGTTAGTCCCAGACAGGTTCTTATCACAGGTAAAAGCAGACGCAGCCACTTCCAGAGGCCTTCCCATTGACTTGCTTAGGCCAGCACACTCCAATGCAATAGCACAGGCAGATGCATAGGCTGCTTCATCATTTACCTGTGCTCAGTATACGTTTTTAATCTTCTGTTTTGGTGGTAATTGCAGCTGTGGCAAATCTTTTGTTGATATGTTGGACCTGTACTTTACTAAGTACCTTACTAGCTTGTTGGAATGAGACTGCTACTGATAGGAGCATTTTGATATGGAACTGGGACAAAGTGACCTGAAACCAGGATGATTTCATTGTCTTGCCAAATATAACTATTCTAAGAAGGTATAATATGTGTCTGTAGACAGCCAAAGGAGTTACTGTGGAAGTCAAATGCATGCTGCAGCAGCCCTTCATGGAAGGAGGAAGGACTGCTCATTGAAGTTCCCTCTTTCCCACCATGGAGAAGAGCACCTGAGAGGGGTCTTGAGCTGCTCGCAGCTTTGTTTTGATTTGTTCTACGTGTATACACTAGTTTTGCTAGAAAAGGCTCCCTGTGCCTGTGCCTCTGCCCTCTGGAGTCATCGCAGTGCTATAAAGTGACTCTTGTTGCGAGAGTCTGGGCTCTGGCATGTGATGTCATCTTACCAGGAGATGGGAGCAAGGTGGGCAGGGATGTTAACAGCAGCTTCCATACCAAAGCACACAGACTCCTCTCACAAGGCCACAACAAGGGGGAGCTGAGCTTTCCACAAAGATCAAAGAGTGGTTTATTTTCCCTCTTCCTCCATGAAGATTTTATAAATAGTGTTGTTCCATTTTTCATGTGTTCTTATACCAGCACATCAGTTTCCGTTAGGAGGAAGTCAGAAGAGTTATGGAAAAATGAATTAATTCCTCTGTTGAGTTTTGAATTCAACTTCTTCCTGAAAAAAACTAACATATATTTCAACTGTTTACAAGGGCTCAACCTTGTAACCAGTCAGCACTGGGAGCAACATAAAGTAACGCTGATATCCTCTGGATACAATCCATCTGCCTTGGCTGTCTCAAGGGCTACGCTGAGCTCTGGCTGTATAATCACATCAGCTGGTGCATGGCAGTCTACAGTATTTTTCAGGCTCCTTTAAATCAAATGGTATTTTCAAATGCTGTAAACCAGAAGATATCATGTGTATCGGTCACCCCTTCCATATACTATAGGTACCTCTGCATACGGAGGAAACAGGGCGAAAACTCAGTTCCTTGTCACTGTTGCTCTGTCACAGAGGCTGGCAATATAATACTTGTAAGTTAATAGGTGATGCCATGGCTGATCTGCAGTGCTGTCATAATTTACCAAATATTTAATGCTTTCCAGCTGCACAGGTGAATTCCAAGAGTTTATTACTTTTTTTTAACCTTTAAACATGTACTTTGACTTAGATAATCTGAAACCAAAGGTAGCTGTTAAGACATGTATTTATGAGGCACTATTGCATCTAAATAAGTAATATAATCATAAAATAGCCTTCAGGGGACTTCTTTTTCTTTCAGTAGGCTATATGTGCTCAGAATATTTTGAGTTTAATATTTTCTGAATAAGAGAGGGCATGGAAATAAGGGCTAAGAATCTATGGCAGAGGTTTCCTTTAAATAACATGGACCATCACCTCATTTGTTTCCCATGCACTTGCTTTACTATTCAGCTCCAGGAAAGGAAAGAGCAGAGCACTAGGAAAGAAATTTATTTATGGAATTTGTTTAGAGATTATTCATTATCAGGCCTTTGTCTTTAACACATGTTCCCAGCATAAACTTTTCCTTCTCCATCTGAATGGTGAATTTGGGACCTTTCAAAGCCTTGCTTCTTCCTCTTCCCTTCTCCACCTCCAGATCCTGCATCAGAAAATAGAAAAAGAAAAGCATAACAAAACAGACAAATAAAAGTTTCAGCTCAAGGAACTGTTCTTTTGGATGTGGTCTGATAAATAAAATGGTTTTGCCAGAGGGTTTACTTGTGTATCTGCATGCTGTAAACACACCGGGTTCACACTTGCAGCTTGTATAACTATGTAAATGTGCAAAGCTACCTATATACTGGGTATATCATGCCTACAGTTTTTCACTGACAAAAAGGGAGGGTTATGGGGTGACAGACATGGTGAGGAATGATTTCACATCCTCCTCCTTCTTGTGGAAGTATTAGAGTGCAAGGAGGAGCCGGCACCTAAATCCAGCAGAACATTTTTCTGAAAATGTCACTGCCTGGTTCTTAATTTGGTAGTTAGTCATCTTTGGTTTTTTTTCCAAAAACTTTGAAAACCTCTGACTTTATGCAAATCAGAACCATAGAGAAACTCCAAGAGAGTTTCATATATTTCAGTCTCTTGTACACTGTCCTGTGAGCAAATAAAAATAGACACAGTATGTTAAGTGCAGTGATATTCATTGTCTTCCCCTTCTTAATTTTCTCATGAGTAAGAAAGGATATTTGAAATCATATCTGTGGCTGTATCAGCCTCAGATCCATGGTAGAACGCAGCCATTAACTAGGCAGTATTGATGCTGGAATATATATATATTTGTTAAAAGATGTGAATCTTCTGTAACAGAAGGATAATTAAATAAACTATAATTGATAAAAATAATCGCATGATAGTGGCACAATAAACAAACAAGCAAACAAGCAAGGGGTTTTGTCACCTTTCCAATATCTTCCCATGCCATTCTCAGAAGAGTTGTGAAACGAATTCTAGTCTATGTAGTTTGCAATTTTTTGCATATTACCTTTCAGGCAATAATTTTCCTCACAGGGCCATCGAGTTTTCACTATAGTTTTTCTCCTTTGCCTTTCACTTCAAACTTACAGTGCAATGTAGGGAACAAACTGCAATTTTAACTGCACTGTTGGCTACATGATAGCACAGAACAAATCATATTCTAAATTGGATTACAATGTGCGAGACTTATAACTGAAAAACACACAGAGCCTTGTCCTCCTCTTCCTTATATGTTCAGTAGTTTACAATGGGATAATATTTCTCATTCCTCTATGGACAGCTAGTGACTATATGATTACAGCTCTGGGTTTTGAGTTATATCATCTATAATATAGTTTGTGGCATCCTAGCTTGAATTTCACCAAAAAAAGCCTATATCCTTTGCAGTGGTTTAACATACTGGGGAGTCTATAGGATGTTGAGAAAAAATATATTTTAGAGACCAGAATCATCATTAGCCCATCACCTCACTTGGAAAAATACAGTCTCAAACAGAGTAAGTAAAAAGAGATTTTTTTTTCCCATTAATTAGTTCTAATCCAGAGACATCAAGAGTTTTTCTAAAATATAGGTTTTGACATGTAACCTTGTTCAAAGAATCACTGAGAAGTAAAATGTCAAAGTGCCTCAATAAACATGGTCTTGAATCAAGTATAATGGGATATATAATGGTATACTCCTCCAGTCCCAACCTACTCTGTCTTTTGCAGGATCTGAGAGATGCTGTGTTGAAAATCTACATATTTGAAGAAAAGAATCTGAATAAAAGATGTAGCAGAGACTGTGGTGGAGGCAGATTACATACAAAGATATGAAAAATGATCCCAAGGCAAACAATAAGGTCTTTCCAAGCAGAGAAAATTTTTTATTCGAATGGCATACAGGAGTATCAAGCTGATATATCAGAAGTTGAATCAGGCTAAAGGGAGAAAAGCAGAGCTGTGAAAGACAAGTTCTTGTAAATACCTTGAATATGAGAAAGTGCAATAGAGTTAAGCAAACAGCATTACAACAGTGTAAGTCAGAAATACTTTAAATAGTTCTTGAGAAGGTGGAGGCTTGTGGAGAAGATACAGAAATTTTAGAGGGGAACAGCTGAGACAGAAGTAATAAGGCATCTAGCTGATAATATTTTGCTGTGCATACAGAAAAACTGTGTAGATGGTGTAATGCTTTTCAGCTACTGATCATGCAAAGGAATTGGAAGGATTTGAGGTCTTTACTCCAACTGGGAGAAAAGAAAATTGTGTACTTCAATCCCTGCCCTTTTCAAGTTGTGTGGGTTTTTTTTATTATTTCTGTTAAACCATCTGCACACACACATAAATGTGAATTAAATACATGGATAACTGTGACTGCAGGCATATTTTACTGTAAGGCAAGAAATGCAAGGGGATGACTCCACAGTGTTGTGTGAAATGAAGCATCCACTGCTCAGCTCTAGCCCAAGTAAGTGGCTAGGCTTTGCTGGAGAGTTTTAGGCCTAATTCAGAGATGATCTTATTGTCATATCATTGATTTTGTTACATTTCTTAGGCCAGACATATTTTACAACATTGAATGCTTATAATTTTTAACATTCAGTTTCCTCTTACCCTAGTGGATTTGAATATTTTAAATTACTGAAAAGAAATCATTACAGATTCTAAAAAGCTGTTTTCCAGTTGTCAGTTGCTTTCATGGGCATGATGTTTTCAGATTCTCCGTTCAGAATTTAACACACTCCTGTAAACCATTCCTCCTTCAGTTTGGTTTATGACTGTGATCTCCCATTAAAAGTAGAACCTATAAAAAATTGGGTTACAAAGCGGAACTAGTCAAATCCTCACACTCAGAAGGAAGACACAGAAACTAAAACTGAGGAATCCCATGTCCAGGCTGTTCCCTTGCTTTGCTCAAATAGCTGATATTATTCTTCATTTTATATATTTTGAGAACACTGCCCTCCTCTGCCTCCAGTAATGTATTGAAACAGGTAGTCAGGCTCTAGTAACAAAATAAGCAAAAAATATAACAAAAATTATCTTTTCTAGACTACCTCTTGTCCTGGTTCTCACACTTCCCTTACCATGGTGTTACTCAAGATTCATTTCATTTCTTATGAGCTTAACTTTGTAAAATGACTTTGTACCTAAAGACTGAAAAATATGAGGGTGATCAAGCACATTTTATTTAGCTGGACTAACTTATTTTCTAGATTTTTTGTACCCGCTTGAAAACATCATGGAAATTCATATTTACTGGCATAACCTCTTGAGAATATGAGTCAAGGAGCAAGCACTTGCAGCTCACCCATAGCTAAGTCACTGAAATTTATATTAATATGGTATGTTGACCTTGGCTGAACAGAAGGTGCCCATCAAAGTTGCTCTGTCAATCCCCCCTCTCAACAACACAGGGGAGAGAAAATATAATGAAAGGCTTGTGGGTGAAAATAAGGACAGGGAGAGATCACTCACCAATTACCATCACAGGCAAATAGACTCGACCTGGGGAAAAATCAGTTTAGTTTCATACCAAACAAATCAGAGTAGGGTAATGAGAAATAAAAATTAAATCTTAAAACAGCTTCCCCCCACCCCTCCCTTCTTCCCAGACTTAACGTTATTCCTGAATTCTCTACATCCTCCCCTTGAGCAGCACAGAAAGATGGGGAATGGACATTGTGGGCAGTTCATCACACATTTTCTCTGCCACTCCTTCCTCCTCAGAGGGAGGACTCCTCACACTGGTGCCTCTGTTCCAGTGCGGAGTCCCTCCCATGGGAGACAGTCCTCCATGAATTTCTCCAGCGTGACTCCTTCCCATGGAAGGAGTTCAGCGTGCATCCCTTCCATTGGGTACAATCCTTCAGGAGCAGATTTCTCCAGTGTGGGATAAGAAGTCCTGCCAGCAAACTTGCTCCATCATGGACTCCTCCCTCCACAGGCCCACAGGTCCTGCCAGCCTACTCCAGCACAGGCTTTCCACAGGGTCACATCCTCCTTTGGGCATCCATCTGCTCCAGTGTGGGGTCCTCCACTTGCTGCAGGTAGATATCTGCACCACCATTAACTGCAGGATGCAGGGGAAACTCTTTTCTAGTGCCTGGTGAACCTCCTCCTCCTTCACTGAACTTGATGTCTGTAAAGTTGTTTCTCTCACATGTTCTCTTGCCAGTGGCATGTCTTACTTGGAGCTGGGTGTCATTGGCTACATTGGACGTAGGGGAAGCTTGCAGCAGCTTCTCACAGAAGGCAGCTCTGTAGCCCCCCACTCTGGCTACCAAAACCTTGCTATGCAAATCAAATACACTTAATTACTTTGCTCTCCCAGAAGAAAATTAACAGATAAACACAAGTTAAAACATGCAAATAAAACACATAATAATTGAAAATTCAGAAATTGTTTCACTGAATGGTAAATCTATTTGGTTCACCATTCCATATCCTTTGCTGAGGAAAATTAGCTCAATCCTCCTTATGACTGCCTGTACACTTTGCCCTGGCAACATCTCCTTTTCACATACCACTGGGTTATGCGAAAGCATGTGATTCCTGCCGTGCAGCATATGCATTTGAGTTTGTTTGGCTTTGACACCATCCCTATAATTCTTTCCGAAAGTTCTCAGGCCTCAGTTTCACCCTGTTCATATTTCTGTACTGTAAAACGCACCAAACTCTTCCCTCTTCTTAGCTAGGAAACACTGGGGAGAAAACACAAACTAATGGTTATTAAACTGTCTCTTAAAGAAAGAAAATATGTGACCTCAAATTAACAGCATTTGTTTAAGCATCTCTGCTGGAATCCTGCTCTGGTGCATTAGTGGGAAAACACAAACAAGACTGTCCCAGCACGTCATCTTCCAAAGACAAATTCATTTCATGGTGCTTTAGAATTGCTGTTGGCAACCTAAAATCCCCCTGCCACTTGAATGAACTTGGGAAATGGGAAACAAGACACACGGGTAAAACACATCCAGTTGTGAATTACAGGAGTGAAAGAGGGAGACAGAGTATACCAGTGACAGAAATCCTGTAGGAGAGAGCAAGCACAGTATTTATGAGAAATGGTTACATTTAGCCCTCTGTACTGCCCTTAGATAATGCTGACTTCTGAGAAGTTTCTCTAATAACTTGGGCATCATGTATCTTTGGCATTTACTTTACATTTTAATTTTATGATATAGGTAGGTAGGAGACCTGTCCATTGTCTGCATAGGGAACTTCAGAACTACACCAGTTTGCTGTCACTGTAGACGCTTATGAAAGAATTATGAATAGTATGTACAGAAACGTTATCAGTGCAAAGCACCAGAAGAAACAACCAGTGAAAGATGTAAGATGTTAAGAGCACCAAGAACCTCGGTTTTATTTAAATGACACAATGAACCGTACATTTCCTTTCCCAGCCTCCCACTGAACTTTGTGCAACTGCGCCTACAATATATGCTATGGATTTGGATCTCAAGGTTGATTATTACTACAATGGACTCTTTATCCTGAAATAGATAATACCCATGAAACCTATGTTCAATTAACTGCAGATAAGAATGCAATTCAGCGTTACTGAGCAGCAGGGACAAATCCTAACTTTAGGATCCTGACATTTTACAGTATCATTAGGATTCACATGTCTTCCCCACTCACTACCTGTGCAAAGGTCAAATTGTTTTACATGCTAGTTCTTTTCACTGGAAAATATCACCTCTTGCCCTGGATCATACCTTGTTGGCTCTGCAGCTAGTTCTCAAAGCTGGTGTGGGACCATAGCTGTTACTCTTGGGATTCTTCAGAACAATGTGTCAGGGGCTGGAACATCTGGCAGAGCACCTCCTTGTCTAGTTTTGGGATCAATAGATATTGTCTTTCATTATTATTAAACACTTAGAATAGAAATTGCAGTTACAAAATACTAGAGACATGCCTGATTGGAGCAGAAAGCAAAGCAGAAGAGGCTTAATCTTTCACCTTCAGGGTTTCCTCTATGGTGAAAAAAATCCTCAGTCCTATTCCTCTTTCTGACTCATTCACAGGTTGACCAATCTGACCCTCCCTGTGCAAATTCAGAGTTTACCTGGGGAATTGATTTAGGTTAAAAATTAACTCTATACAAAACACTACATTGAACTAGGGAACAAAATGTTATCTTTTGTGATGTTGGAGTGCAGGTTTCAGTGAGAAATGTCTCGGGCATTATTCTATTTCCATTATAAAATACCTCAGAGAAAAACTTAAGATGAGCACATACATATAATTAACCCAAGCAGCTCATTCCAGGCTCATGGCTGAGACCAGGTTGGGCTTGTCTGATCAACCACTGTGCTGAAATATTGGGTTCAGGCTATTCTTTGGGACTACTGTCACAACTGGAGATAAAAACCAGAATGAGCAAAAGTTCAATCAAAGCTGAGCAAAAGAAACTCAAAATCTAGCAAAAAGCAAAACATTTCATTCACTTCTGCTCCTCTTCAATTTTTCTCAATAATGCTGTGGATAAAAAAAGGAGAAACAAAAATCAAAATGAACATTTAAATAGTGTCAAAGGTCTTTCTGTACTGCTTTCACTTTTTTTGTGAGTTACATAAGATCTCTAATCTCTGCATTAAAGATAAGCAAATATTGAAAGCAAGCCAACCAGCACAGCGTCCACGGGTTCACATTTCAGTTAAAAAGGAAATGTGATGGCTCACGCATCTCTAGAATTACTCACATTCACCGAGCTGAGAAGTAATAGCACACGTCTCTGTGGGCACTGAACGGAGAGCAGAGGAGGTAAGCATGCCTGAAATTATTAGAATGGTAGATCTGTGAGTTAAATGATGCTCTATTACCCTCTCAGTAATATAATATCAGTTGTTCATAGGTTACTCTTGTAGGCTATTTTGGCACATACTGCCAGAAAGGGTTGCAGAGAACTTGGGGCTAGAGTTGGTCTGTGCTTGAGAGGAGGACAGCTGTTCAGAGCAGAGTTAGCTCAGTGCTGGTGTGGAAACTGTCTCACATGGGCTTTTCTGTATCACTCAACAAAGAAATTGGAGTTGTAGCTGTGAGATAACTAAATAAGCAGAGTAAAAGTGTGTGATCACTGTGGATATAAGAGATTAACTGGCAGATACCTTTGTGTCTGCATTTGGAGACAGATTTTTGAGATGCATAGCTAGCTCGTACAAGCACATCTGAATCTTTATTTGTTTCTCCCGTACATGCACTAGGTCATGAGTAGGCTTTCCAGAAAATGGAGAAAGATTTTGGGTTTTTTTCCGTGATGGATTTATTTTCATTATATATTCATACATCTGTAAGAAACAAGCAGTGCAATAACTTTTGTACCAAAGTGGTATCAAACCTTGTGTTTTCGACAGAATAAGATCAACCTCACAGGCTGTGAGGCCATGGGGTTAGGCAGGCAGACCCTCACTGTATGCAGTCATGGCTCCCCTCACTCCCCTCCCTGCCCTTGCTCCCCTCACTGCCCTGGGCATGGCTCACACCACTGGCACAGGTAGAGGGAGGGCAACCCAAGCACGGGGGTCGGTACTCCCAGGAAGGAGACATCCAGGCACATTTCTTTGCCTGTAGGTTTTTGGCGGTAGAACTAAGCTTGTCCATCCCCCAAAGCACAGGATTTTTTAATGTCTAATGATATCAAGTGCAGCTTTTAACAGGAGAAATCCAATTTTGTTAATCTCGTAAAAGAAAGGCATGTGTTTGCCTTAAAACTTGGTTGCACAGCATGCTCAAGTGGTTGCTTAGATCAGGGATGGCCACAGCCTTTGACACATCTGAGGGATGTCCGTGTGTCCTCCTGCAGGTACTGGTGGTAATTGGCCCTGCCTGGCCAGGGCAGGGTGGGCAGAAATGTCCCTCCAGTCACAGCAGTGGCCACTGTGCCTCTTCCTCTGCCCTGCCAATGAGCTAGAGCAGCCACACCACTGGAGATCCCCAGGTGTTTTCTGAGGCATCCAAGCAGGAGAGTATGTCCTCGGCTGCACAGGTCCAAGAGCAATACTCCTGCAAAGTCAGCGCTGCTGGCCAAAGGCAGCAGGGTGGTGCAGGGCGGAGCGGGGAGCAGGCTCCCAGCCAGGGGAATTCACAGACCAGGAAGGCAAAGGGGAAGCAAAGCACCAACAGGAGAGAAGCTGATGATAACACATGGGATCAGTGGCCTCATTTCCAAGGGTTGCCTGTTGTCATAAATTCATATTGCTTGTCCGGTGTGTCTTGCACAATCAGCTGATACGACAAATCTGGGCAAGAGTGATAACCCAACCACAGAGCAATGGTGTTATCCCAACAGTGAAATAATGGCAAGTACAGCAATCCAAGAGGGCATAAGTGTGGTTGCATTGCAAAGGGAAGGCAAGGGACAGAAACCCAGACAAAGCTCCAGATATGGAAGTCCCTCTTTCCAAATATATTTTAACCCACATAAGACAATGCTTGTGATATCCAAGTCTGGAAGTGAACTTCCTTCTATAATTTCTGCCAAAGCTTGTACACTGTCTAATGGTATTAATGAATAGTTCATCTACAGAGCAGGGAGGGAGCGACCAGGATGTTAAGCTCACTGAACCATGGATGTATTGTTCAGCTCAAAGATTGCAGAAGAGACACAGACTAAAACCTTCAAAACTAGACGCTCCATGTAAAACTCTGGCTCAGATGCAACAGTCAGCCTCCCTCATCAGTCTCTTATTTATTCTTTGTGTACTTCCCCAAGTGTTTGCCCTTCCCTAGTCACCACAATGATGATTAAAGTCTTTTCCTGGCAAATATATAGCAACAGTGTTAATGACACACAAGACAATAATCTCATAAAACCAGGAGGTGTGTTTCAGAAAGTACACATGTTCATGATTACCCATGCTAGTCTGCAGAAATTGTGCTTCCTGTGGGAGAAACATTAATAATGAGACAGAGAATAAGTAGAACGGGGCAGAGATTTTAATTGGACATTCAGAACACAGTTTCATCCACAAAATTCAGAATGAGAGCTTGGTAGTTAAGCTAGCTCTGTTCAAGTCCCTAAGAAAACTCATGCATGTAGCATACACTTGTATATAAGTAAAGGGTGTTCCTATGCACTTTTCTTTCTTTTTCTTTTTTTTTTTTTTGATTATTATTAGAAATGTTTCCTGAGTGATGATCTTGTGACAACCTGAAAGCCAAATTTCAGTGTCTTGTTTCCAGAATTTTGTTGAAATGCATTTTTCTAAAATTCACCAGCATTGGATTATTTGTTTGTTTGATTGGTTGTGTGAGATGACAAACAAAGAAAAAAGATACAACTTTATATTTTCTTATTGCAGGTCATTCACCTATAAGGACAAAAAGGTTTAAAAATGGAATCATCAAAAGAATATCTATTTAAATACAAAGGGTTTTATTTTGGTGTACATACTACACTTGAGTATGTAGCTTCCCTGGAGGATTTTGAAATCAATGATAGTGACATATTTTTAGCTACTTACCCAAAATCAGGTAAGAATGGAATTGTTTCTCAAGGGAGGGATACATCTGCCTTTATTCAGCTACCTAACAATTGAAGTACTCAGGGTTTCTTCCTTTGTTTTTTGACTGGAATTGTCTCAGAATATGTGCAGTGAAGCATTAAGTACAGTCCCTGCATAGCCATGGCCTGTATAGCCAGATACAAGGTTCCTGCTCGTGTTCAACTGAATTGGCCTAACTAGTTCTTGGACTCAGTTCTGTAGGTATGCTCAGAGCAAGCTACACACAAACCAAACTAACCTCCTGTGCCTTGCAAAACACAGCTAGTTTTGATAGGGCTGGGTGCATGAGTGTTGGAGGTGGATGTGGGATATCTGGAATGTTTTGTGGGTTCACGTGGAAGGTGGCTTGGGGATTGCTGCATCCAAATTACAACCTAGCAGGAGACCAGAGCAAATGTGAGTCAATGATCTATACCTCCTTTCAAGAATATAGAAGTACTATTAACCTAAATGGCAACACAGAATACTAGTGTAGTGAATTCTGCTTGCGTATTTCTGAAGCACAGGCAACTAAATTACCACCTGGTTTTAATGCCATCTTTCTTACAAGAAATCTAAAGCCTGTACATGCCTAGACTTGTATGTTTCCATACAGGTTCACTTTATGCTCTAAACCTGTTCTACTCTTTTCTCAAGATTGCATTTCTTAGCTATTAGTAATGAAAGATTTGATCATGAGTTAAGCAGTGATTTATGACTAAAGCCTTGACATCTCTGGTACCAATCTGTGCTTGTACTTCCAAGGCCTCTGCTATCCTCTTCTGCTTGTGCTCTTGGGAAACTCTGCCATTGTCCTTTGGTTTCTTCAGCAGCCTTCAAGATGCAGTCTTCGAATAACATAGCCACTGTTTTGTTAGCATAGGTCCTTTTCCTAGGGACGCTGAACAGCTGGCTGGAATTCAGCACTCTGTCAGGTATTCAGTGATATACCCAAGGCAGTAAGATATTCTTGAGTGAAGTCGAGAATGAGTGGCAGGTGTGGTTATGGTGAAGGTAGATGTGATACGAGAAGCCTGTGGAGGGGGTGTAGGAGACAGAGGGGATAGGGAACCCAGGCAATGCCAGCTCATCATCAAGCAGCACCAGGATGAGCTTTCCAAGTAAGACAGAGAGGGAGCATAAGAAGGCAGTATTTAAAGGGCAAAGAGGTTATGGCACTGAGATGAGCACATCTTTGGAAATGGGAGCTTTGTACTGCAAAGTGATGGGCTACCCTGGGACAAGGAGGAATTGGAAGATGATTTTGAGTTATAAATTGCACAGAATGACATCTCTCTCATATTCACAACTTTTCCTCTACCTTCCCCCATCATCCTCTTTCTTCCTCATTAGTTACCAATCTAAGCTTCCTTCTGTTGAATCTGTGCCACTGTGCAGAAAAACTGTCCATGTTGATTATGGACAGAACAAGGCAATCACTGAATATTGTTCCTCTGAATCCTAGGGCTAGTTATTTTTCTTGACCAGTGACTTTAAATCTGCAATATGCATACAGTCTAATATCTAGAAACAAAAGCTTTCTTCACAACTAGGCTTCAGTTCCAGATACCCTCCTAATCTAGAGGAATGACTTAATGCTCTTCTGCATTGGTTTGAATTCTCGCAAGTGTCCAGGTTTACTGGCCTATGGTATAAAAGGGGAAAGGAATCAGCGCTAGTAGAGTGCTGAGAAGGCCAGAGAACCTGCAGTTAAACAGTTCTGCTCATTGTCCAAGTGGGCTAATCACACAGTATTTGCCTCCCACCATTAGCAGCTGGCACATGAACATACAGTGGCACAGCTGTCAGTCACCATCAGGGCCCTGTCTTTTTAGATCATCCATGCCAGCATCTGTGACCCAGGATTCAGACCTTCCCCAAGGAACTCTTTAGAGATCCTCTTGCCAAAGCGTTTCTTTTGTGGGGTTCATTTGTGCTTTATAAATGTGATGTTATCAGCTGTTTGTTTCATGGCATCTCACTACACTGTGCAGGAGTTCTGGAAGCAAAGGTCTTTTCCAGATCCACATTGTATGAGGTATTTTACAGGTGCATGGCCCACAGAGATGCAGCAATTCACATTGCCTTAAGAGGGTGAGGACAGATATAATTGATGTGGGAGTATATTGGGTGACAGAACTGAAGGTTTAATTACTGGCCATGGCTTTTCTGCAGGGACAAAACAAAATTATGCTTCCCTTCTGCACTCAACAGTCACCAAGCCAATATTTGCTTTCTTCAGTATGTGATGTTGCATTCATATTCACAAAGTGAAACTCATTACAGCTGTGCAGAGGCTCTGCTTATGACAATATACTATCTTTAATAAAAATAAAATAAAATAAGTTTCAAATAAAAAGGTTTCATTCTCAGGAACTGTGTGGACTCAGAACATTTTGAGCTTAATAATTCATGAAGGCCACCGTAATGGAACAGAAAATATAGATACCATGGAGAGAATCCCATGGCTGGAATACAAAACAAGCGATAAGGATTACGCAAACCTTCCTTTGCCTCGTGTTTTTGCCACCCACCTGCCTTACTACTTAGTTCCAAGAGACCTGAGAAACAAAAGAGGATCTGTAAGTGATGTTATTTTTACAATTTCCTTAAAGCCAATCATGCCAATTTGTCTCAGTGAATTGGTCCAAATCCTACCTTTTTCCTCTTTCAGTTCCCCACATCTCAGTATAGATATCACAGTTTCGTATATATGGGGAGGTCAGGGACCTTCTAAAGCCCATTTCTTTTGTTTCCTTTTGTCAAATCTCTCAGGCACAGCACTGTTAGAGAGAGGGGTGATGCATCTCAGGAGGATATGCCAGGGTCAAAGGCTTGCACTGATTTTCCTCTTGTGAAAACAACTGATTCCAGCGAAGTTATAAGTCAGAAAAAAAGTCTCCCACGTTGAAAATATGAATAGGACGGGACTATAGTCAGTAGAAAGGGAATGTGAGAACTGCCTTTTCTTGTTCTTCAGTGCTGTGAGTTTCTGAATACTACTCTCCACTGTGAACCATACTGTGGGCCTGTGTCCTGTGGAAAAAGCCTCCCTAGAGACAGGTGTAACCAGGCTGCCACACTAAGGCTCACTAACAGACTGTGGACATATGGGCAGGTCTGAAGATGTATGTGGCATGTATACTTCTAAGAGCACACCAAGAATTGCCTTAGCCACATTCACGAATTGCTACTTTGCTCCCTGGCAAAGGACCTCATACTTCTGCTAGTCTTTCTTATAGTGGTCCCAATGGCTTCTGCTCCTTCCATCCTTGTTTCTGATGCATGTATGACTTTCCATGGCTGAGTGAAGAGCTGTGGCAGAGCTTTACCCACAGGGGGATGGAGGCAAGCTCTTAGTGCTGCTCTTACCTTCCTCACAGATACAGGGGTAATGGGAAACTGCAATGGGCTCATTATTTTCTTCACAGTATCAGTGAAGTTTGGAAGAGAGAAGTTTGGAAAAGGAAGTTCACATGCAGAACATTTGGAATTTAAATGATACCTAACAAAGACTGAGAAAATTAACCAGTAATCACACAGAGCATGCATGTCAGAAAATATGGAGATTGTTGTGACTTCAGAAAAATACCAGTTATGGGGGGGATCTTTTCTACCTCTACTTGAACATGTCATTCAGGTTGTTCGTGTTTTGTATCAAACCATAGAATAAGTTTTTCTGTGATTTCATGTCAGAGCTTTTGAACCAGGCATTTACTGAGTTTTCCTGCAATATGTTTAGGAATCCTTATTTTACATACCTTGGAAATAATGCTTTTTGGTTTTGCTAAAGATAATCAGATGAATTTACAGTAAAGCAGGAATCAAAAGGAGTCATCTTACCCAGTTCGAAAGGCAGTCTGAGAGCATGATTCTTCTGCCTCTCCCTGCAAATATTTGTAACCTCTTAAGGGCGACATGCCAGGCTCCATATTCTCGCCCTAATTAGACACTGTGTTAAGGAAGAGAAACTGAATAGATACTGGCACATGCTGACAGTCGAGAGGCAGAAGGCTGCCCATCTCAGCAGTAGTGCTCAGTCTGTGCCTGAGACATCAGTTCTCATGTGGTCAGGAGTCAGCAGGAGCCAAAATGATCTTTGCTCATAACAGTTCCTTCTTTTACGATGTCAGGACTCCCTTTTACATGTCATTCAAAATCTGCCTGTGTGCTGCCTCTGGCACCAGCACCACAGGCCAGGAGCTGAGGTCACACAGTACTGATGCTGTCAACACTACCAAAGTTGGGATTTACAAGAAGTTCTTCTTCATTTCATCATGACTGCACACAAGAACGTGAAGCTGCAGCAACCTGCTACTGCAAACTGACCGCCTTGCACAAGTGAACAGAATCACTGAACCCTGTAACGCTGATCCCATGAAGAGAGTTAGCTGCAGGCACTGAACGACTGCAACTACAGAAATACCACCACCTGTAAACAAATGGGCAGCACTATGTCATCTAGAATTTACCTGATGTTGTTGTCACGTTCAAACAGTTTTCACACATCTTTAGTGGGCCCTTTATGTAAAAATGCAGTGAGGGTCAGCGTAATGGAATCTGTCAGTATCTCTGAGACTAGTCTTCTTTTTGTTTTGCAGATTATTTATGTTACCAGGAACCCCAAGGATGTTATGGTTTCTTACTACCACTTCTCCAAATACATGACCACATTAGAGGAAGTACCAGATTTTAACCTTTTTATGGAGAGATTTTTAGCTGGCAAAGGTAGGATATCTTTTTTACTATGGAACCCAAATCCTATACCATGACCTCAGATTTAATGGAAATTAATTATATCAATAAATAGCAATTACCAGAAACCTCAGCTATGCTGTCACCTGAACCCAAAGCTGCAGAGGCTGCAACAAGCTTGACACCCCTTTTTGATGGAAGCTGGTACAAAGGCAGTAGCATAGTCAGGGCTTTGCAGCTCCTCAACAATGTGCAAGCTGCTTATTTAACTGAATTAGAAGCTGATGCAGAATAAATAGACATTATGACTGAAAATCTCTTAACACTTTCTGCACTTGGTTAGCGGAGCTGAACCCTTAAGAACAGACACTGTACAGCAAAGAGAGAGAAGTAATTTTTTGCTTCTGCCAGTATTAGTTCAGATTATTATAAACAAAAGGGGATTTGCCTTATCAGCTTGAAGAATTGTCACAAAGACTGTGAGCATGCATCCCTAAAATTATTTAAAATATTATTTTTAAAATATTATTCAAAAAATATTTCAAAGACCTAAAATATTGATAATTTTACTGTTTTACTGCTAGCTGTTAATAGTATTTCATTTTTG
The DNA here is from genome assembly GCA_025331215.1 of Actenoides lindsayi. Lineage (NCBI taxonomy): Eukaryota > Metazoa > Chordata > Aves > Coraciiformes > Alcedinidae > Actenoides > Actenoides lindsayi. The sequence goes on from WTSP01019984.1 coordinate 58,875, forward strand.
TGTTTGTTTTAATAATTTCCCTCGCTAAGTACTTGGCAGTTCGTGGGTGGATCATGTTGAAGGCTGGTACAGTCATGCAGAGGATTTCAATATACTCTTCCTTACCTATGAAGAAATGAAAAAGGTGAGGTCAATTAGTATCACTGTATTCAAGATATCCTCTTCCTATCTGGAGTGCTCTTTCAGACAGCTCTTACATAAATTACACTTTATATTGGTGTGTAATCCATCGTGCAGTAGGTTCAAGCTGAGACTTTTGAGAGGATAAAGTAATTTGCCTCATTGGTTTAAGGTCTTATCAATTAATAAACAATTATTAGGTAAAACACTTTCCGATATGACAGAAGTTATCTTCGCTACCACCCAAAAAGCCTTTTCTGAAATAGTAGAGAACAAGATATTTGACAATAACTGCATGAGGAATGTAGCGTTCATAAGGGCACTTCTACTAAAGGAAAGAAGTGCCTAAGAGGCAGGCTTTAGGAGATCTCAAATTGATGACCAGAAGTTTCCTATTTGGTGGCTGCCCACGTCCTTGTGCAACTTCTAATTTCTCCTAGATGGCTGCCCTTCTCCTCATGGGCAAGCCCCAGTGTTGTCCCTATCAAATGCCACTTCGCTGGTCCCTCAGCCTTCGGAGCCTGAGGTTGCTCGGGCCAAGTCCCTTGTTAGGACAGCAAGACTGACAAAACCCTGGCAAATTAAGTGGCTTCACAGTGGCAGGTGCAATTCCAGGGATGACTTTGCCAGGGCCTCGAATGACTGCATCAGATGCAGACTGAATTTGCAGCCTGGGGAGCAGACCACAAAACCACAAAATTCTCCATCTCCAAGGGCACGCTGCTGCAGTGAGCTACAGTGTCACTGCTCCCCAGTATTCATCTAATGCAAGTGAGACTGTGCTCACATAAAAATGATGGTGAGTCTGGCACCCAAGTATCTGTCCTTTATTATCCTGTACTGTGCTGCTGTATGCACTTTGCATCATCAAGACTCTTCAAAGTAACATTATTGCAGGATCTCAGAAGTGCTGTGCTGAAGATCTGTAACTTCCTTGGCAAGAAGCTGAGCGAAGAGGAGATTGACAGCGTTGTAAGACAGGCAACATTTGAAAACATGAGAAAGGATCCCAGGGCAAACTACGATCACCTGCCAGATGAATTTGTAGCAAGAGACAAGGGCAGCTTTCTACGAAAAGGTAAAGTGGAAGCAGTCCAATGCAACAACTATTTAGTCACAGACTCCTTGGTGTGAGATGGACCAAGGGTTTCTGGTCTCAGCTGAAATTTGCTGTTTTCAGAGGGAGAGTTCAGGTTAGCAGCAAATTAAACTTATGAAGGCAGTTTTATTGCTGCAGCATCAATGCTGTTACCATGTTTTCCTAGAGATAATAAAAGGGTAATGTTTTACTGTGAGTTAACAGGCCTGTCAGATACAGGAAAGGATTTACGGGTTGTACTGAGTTGGGGTACTGTTTCCCACTTTTCAAGGCAAGAGTTACCTTAATTGTGTGAGTGTAGACCTTCTTAACTAACTGCCCTCTGAGTCCCTACATGGCATCAATGGGCACTTGGGCATTGCTGAGGTATCCTAGCATTCAGTGTAGGGAGAGACCTCCTGGAATCAAAGAGAGGGAAAAATGAGAGGTGTTGCTTTAATAATTCCCAGAAAGAACACCAGATCAAATGAGTTGAATAACTTTATGAGGAGTCAGGATCATAGATTTATACTAAGTTTTATTCACAGCACCTAGATTTGGTCCTTAAAAGAGCACAGAGAGACTCACTTGGCAGGCCAGTGACAGGGGGATGCTGAGGAAGCCAGGAATTGCTTCCCAAGACTAGCCCTCAATGTTTGCAGTGGGCTTCAGAAGCACACATTCTGCTTCTCATCTTCATTTGCTGCTTCTTTCCTCAGGCACTGTTGGAGACTGGAAAAACATCATGACAGTAGCACAGAGTGAAAAATTTGACAAAGTTCTTGAAGAGAAAATGAAGACCCTGCCCATTAAATTCATCTGGGATATTAACGATAAAGTGTAGGTGGGTTTTGAGTTTCATCATCCTGTGGTGTTCATACCGGATGGATGTATCTGAAGTTCTGGAAGAAGAAAATACAGTGATTTTCAGCTATTTTATATAGAAATAAAACCTATGACAACACAGTCACAAAATGTGAGTTGTCTGAGGAAGCTATTTAATTCCACCACTTTCCTGCTTGTAATTTTACAAGGCATTTTAACTTCCTTAGTAAACTGACTTTCTTCATGCTTGCTTTTTGTTTCATTGGCTTCAAAAATACCAGAGTTGCAGACAATCAAGTGAGGATAGATTGGTGTGGCTAAAAACTTTCTGAAAAATGTTTGACTTTTGCATTTTGTGAGGCTTCTTTGGTAGAACCTTCAATGTCCAGACTGGAAATAAGATTGACCAGTTGTGACATGGTTATGCTTTCATATATTTGATTTCCTGTTTCCTTAGTAAACACCAATACTCAACCATTTAATAGTAAAGTGACCTTTATGTTGCATTGTCTGGTGTTGCCTATAGATTGAAACACTTCATTGCAGTTTCTGTTATGAAGATAAAAAACAGAAGCCATAGTCATAGCAGTTTTTAAGTGAATGTCCACTCTATTATACTTGATGATCTGCTAGTTACTGATGTAAGAACTACCAGATATCTATGACTACATCCTTCCTCCTTTATTCACTACCATGGTTTCACCTGTCTGTGATTCAACTCCACTCAACGGCTTACCCATGGGCTTGGCCTGAGATGGTGAATACAGAGACACATCTCAAGATTGTTTTTTATCAACAACACAAAAAATACCATACCTGCTTTTTCCTGGACAGAATTACTTCATAGCCTGCATGGTTATCTGCTTCTATTATTAAGCAAAGGTGACTTCATACAATTATCCTACAAGAATAATATTTCCATGTCCTTCAACTGTACAGACAGATCACCTTTTCTTTGGGAACTTTGTATCCCCCATACCAAGAAAATAAGTTACAAAAAAAACCCCTCTTATGTGACTTATGTCACATGCTTCATTTCCCAACCTCTGAATTTGAACTTCCCACATGGAGACCAGTGTCCTTTTCCATCTGTACTTATTTACCCTGGCCACAGAAAAGGTTAAACAAATTCAAAGAAGCCTAATGCAGACCTTTTGCTGAGTTTGTCCCAAGTACAAACAAAACTCCTGATTACAAGTAGGACCTTGATCTTTACCCCTTTTCCAGTGATGGGAAGTCCCAGCATGGTAATAAAAGCCACATAAACCTCATGCTACACTGTAAACCGCAGCACAATGCTATCAGCTCACTCTATCAGTTGCAGATTTCATGAACACACAGCGCAGACAGTAAAATTGAGTTTATGGCAATAAATGCAATTACGTCAAAGAATTGAACCTGAGAAGCCTTCCCCTCATAGTCCAAACCAAGGTGCAAGGCAACAGTAGTATTTCACCCCTGTCATATTCTGCAACACCAGAGAGAGCACTCACAGGGCAACTGCTTCTCTCAGGATCTAGGGTAGCAGCATCTTGGATCCAGGCACAGGCCGTGTCTGGTCCAACAAGCTTTGAATTTACTTCAGCAATCACAAAGTTTAAAAACTGGAGATGATAGTTTTAAGTCTCCTAGGTGAAAGAGTGAAGTTGATTCTCCCCACAGGTAATGTCCTACAGGCTAAAATGTCCTTTTGGCTAAAATAGGAAGGAAGGCAAAAGAAGGTTAAAAAAAAAAAAAAAGGAGAAAAAAAAAAGGCATATACCACCCTTAGGTTTTGTTTCCTTTACAGCAGATCATAATGCAATCATAATTTGGATGTAAAACCTTAGGTTTTGTAGCATGCCCAGGATTGCACTCCTACAGCATCTTGATGAAGTGGGCATCATCCTCCAAATTGTAATAGAGCTCAGGCATCAAAAAGTTCAGCATGATCAAAATTAAACTAGATCTGGTCATAGTGCAGTGTTGCAATTCATAGTATAATCTCCTTACATGCATTACAGTGTACACTTTGGACTCAGAGGGTTAAAAACAAGACACAAGCATGACTCACAGCACCGTGATTCTGAATGACTAAAATTCCATCGAAGTTTATCAATGGAATTTTATTAGATTAATAGGAATTAGACTTCAATCTTCAATTCAAAGCACGCAAATCAATTTTAAATGCCTCACCTAACCTTTCATCAAAACCTTTATCTCAGTCCATTTCAGCAAACATACACAAACACAGCTAAGCTTACTCTCGGTCAAATTCCCTTTTATTTCACAGATGTTAATCCCGGACACAGCTAAACAAATCTGAAGTTTGGACTGAGTCATTGAAATTCATTCCAAAGACTTGGAGGAACAGGCATTACACAACTTTTTGTCACTTCAATCCTTATTATTTCGTCTGCTTTGAAATATAAGATGGAACAGTGAAAACACAATTTCACATTTCAACCCATCTGAGGTTAACATTTTTAAGCTATACTTCCTCTGCGTGAAAACCAATAAATATGTCAGTGTGAAGACTAGAAAACCTCATTGATCAGAAATGCCATTAGTGACAAATGTATTTTTCATAGATGATTCTTGTTAGAATTTCCAATTGGAAAATTTTCTCAGATTACCACATGATGATCGTCATGGGTCCCATCCAATGTGAGATATTCTATAACATCTTGCACAGACTACACAGCATTCTTGGATTCAGTCCACATTTTAAGATAACTACATCATTCCTTTTATGAAAAAAGGCCAGGTTTAAACATATGTAGCTGAAAACAGAAAGTAACCTTAGGAGTTAAATGTTTTTTATGCAGCTGAATTGAGAAATACCAGAAGTAAATTAACTTCAGTGCTGAAGAGCATTTTAAAGCATCCTAGCAATTACACAGAAGATGGATGTAGTCACTACGAAGCTTTCAATCAAACCGCATCTTTGGAAAAGTAATTTTTAGTATCACATAAGCTCACAATTTTTTAAATGTATTTGGTAACTCTGCTGGAACACAGATCTTGCTTATTGCTTTGAAACATACATTATCATTGAAACCTAGATGCTTGTCTAGAGATCTTAGTAGCCAAAATTAAAAAGATCAAACAGAGGACAGTAGGAACAAAGGCACGTGGTTAATTTATAAAAGTATTTACAGGGTACTTGTACACTTATTTCTATCTACTAAAAACTCAGATTCATCTTGAATACAAAAAGAAAAGACTACTGAAATATGTTAAAGGAGATCATCCCAAACAGATGCTCTCAAGCGATATGAGCAGAGAATCTTACACACCATTGAATTATTTACGGAATTAAATTTCTCATTTTGAATATGGAATTTCCAAATATTAACATTCATAGATTCATTATTCCTCTAAGCACTGTGATACTTTAGTGCAAGCCTCTTCAAAGGTTGAAGCTGGCGTAGTTAAGGCAGTCTACTAACAGTATTTTAAAATTCAGCACACGGTGTTTAATCACTGAGGTGCCTGGTGGTTCTCTATTTGGAGAGCTGTCTTTTGAAACCTTCATCCATACCATCATCCTTCTAGCTGATGCAGTCTCAAGCACAGCATGTTTGAACTCCACAGTTCTCGCAGTGTTTGGGGTATTTTTGGAGGTGGGAAGGGAGGAGTCGTCTAACATCAAGCTGTTAGCTCCATAAGCAACTCTACAGGAATGTTAACATCCACGAGCTGATGTGCAGCTTTATTGTATGTTGGGCTAACCTTTAGAGGCTGCCCAGAAGGTGCTTCTAAAACAACGTTCATTACATTCAAACCTACAAACACTCCATAAATCCCGGTACCATAATCTGCACTCCACTGATAAGCGTTTTGACACAGTCTGTTGCCATAAGGAAATTAATTTTTTAGGGTGGTTTGTTGGCTTTTCTTCCATGGAAGCTCACTGACACACAAGTTCAAAAAAACCCCCAAACCAACCCTTTCTGAACAAATCAATCAAACTCTTTTAAGAGGACTTGATCTCATTCTCATTTTTTTCCTGCAGATCTGAATTAGTCATTTTGAAACTATTATCCTGAACTACAGCAGAAGATTTTACTCTAGTAGTATGGAAATGGTTTCCATTAAACTTAACAAGGCCATGCCTTATTAAAAGGTGACTAGTGCTGCCTATCTATAGCTGATAGGTTGGGGCACCAAAACCAATTTGAAGTGTTATTCCGCAGAAGAAAATAAAAAAATAATAAAAAAATAACTGCATAGCATATGATCCCTTTTATTCACCAAAGATGCCCATGTACGTCCCAGGTGGAAGGTAGCAGAACAGCTGCTCAGCCTTCAGATGCAGGTGTGTTTAGCGCTTGTTGTAACATCTTTCCATCTTGCTTGTTGTCACATCTCTTTGAAGGACAGTTATAGAAGTGGGAAGGAAAAAAAAAGAGAGAAAATAGGATAGAGTTTTCAGATAGATCAATATTCCTCTAATTTTTCATCTGAAATATTGAAGTAAATTTATTTACGATGACAGTCATCAGAAGACCATTCTCCTGGATTTAAAATATTTTGTTGGGTTTTTTTTCTTTGGAAAAAAAGTAAAATAAAACTAATACACATTACTAAAACCACAGATGCTGTGGCTTTCCTGCCTTCCCCTTTCTCCTTACATATGTCCATACTGTATCAGAGATGGTTCAAAAAAGTCTAATCACTATCTAAATTAACAGGATTGTAGTCAGGGTCATCCTCTTCATCCTCCAACTCTAAATCATCCATTTCTTGGAATAAAGATTCGTCAACCTCCACACTGTTTCCAGCTGGAAAGAGCAGAAAAAATAATTTATTTTCATGCAAGCAGGAAAACAGTACCTAAAAAAAAAACCAAACCAAAACCCATACAACACTTTTTCTTACTCATTTTTCAATGTAGGGAGTTGTTAACTTACTTGGCTTTTTATATATCAAATGGATATGGAAAAGGAAATGACACATTTTATCTTTTTACAGCAAAAGTTTTTTCCTCTCATACCAAAACCCAGTCAAGAGAAATGTCACACAGCACCTCACAACCCCTTGGCAGAATGAACATTTAGTTGTTCCCAGAAGCAGAGATCCTTTCTTCCAGGCACTGTCAAAGTAGGAGCTCAGGACCTCACAGCTGGAATAATCTCAACTATCATAGCTACAGAAGCACACGAGGGTTATAAAAAACACCCTTACACACCATTTTATGTCTACATACATACACTTGCTTTCAGAGTTAAATTTTCAAAGCAAGATGAAACTTTTGCATGCATCTCCTGAAAGAGATGATGCCCACCTACGGGTAAAGCTTGAGTATTTTATTTGTATCAACAGCGACACCATGCGGCCACTCAACCAGGTTCTGCTCTCACTGGATTTGAAAGAGCCTTTATAACCATTTCCACCTAAAAGATGATGATGCCCTAATCCCGTTTAAGCTGTGAAAATTAGTATTACTTATTACACGGTACTGTGATGTTAAATTGCAGTTAGCAACCTGTTGAATTTATGATAGAATGCATACAGCAATAAGAACAGGATTTTTTAATCACTGATAGCAACATAATCAATACATTAACCCCAAGTCATTTGGGCACAAAGCCCAAGTACTGAGGTTGGTTCTGTCCAGTTGTGTCCCTTGAGACACACATGTTCCATCAACAGCCCAGCTTCACTGCAGGCATTCTGGAGGAAGACAAGGTGAAAATGTCCTCTAAGTAAAGAAACTCAACTCCCCCATTACTGCTATTTCAAGTTTATACTCACTGATGTTCATAAACAATTTTTGTTTTAAATTGTTACTTGCAGAGAAAATTCTTGACTCTCCTCTGAATGCACGTTTTGCAATACCAGTAGATAATGAAGCTATATTGAAGAATTGGTAACTCAAAAATCACTCTTTTAAACTAGGATACTAAAAGGCAGTACAGAAAATTAAGCAGATATGTGATTGTGAGCAGATTTATTTATCTCCAAGAGATTTTCTAAGTTTAACATCTTTTGGCACAGGCTTCCAAAATTTTCAGCTGCCATGAGGCTAAATATTTTCAGAAAGATAATAGATAAATATGCACAAAACCACAGAGAACTGGGCTGCACAAGAGGCAAATAGCATTTAATTTGACAGGCAAGATTTTTACTATTGGTGTTGAAGTTCAGAAAGACCTTCAAGGTCTGCACTTGAAATCAGAAGACTGGCTGTTAGAAAAAAAAAAAAAAAGAAAAAACAGGGTTTGGTTGCAGTTCTTTTGGTTTTGTTTTGCTTTGATTGGTTTTGGTTTTGTTTCCGATCCAAACACTTGCATAGAAGCAACAAAAGTAAGATCAAATCAAGCTCAAAACTGCAAATAAATATACTTTAGCATCTTGAGAATGTTTTGTTTGTTTTTGAAAGAAGTGTAAAATCACTTATGTTCAGTCTGCAAAACAGTAATTCTTAGAAAGTTCTTCCAATGTAAAAGTGATACTGAGGTAAGATGTTAAGTCAGAAATATATTACAGACTTTGATTAGGAATTTTGATCTATTTTAAGCCACTGTCTTTCAGCTGTGGAAACAGAAATTTACCTTCCTCCAAGAACTGGATGTCAGAGGTGTCAAGGTTGTGATCCATTTCAAATAGCTGTTTACCTAGAAATAAAATAAAAAATAAGATATAAGTAAGTAGAATTCTGAAGTAACTACCAGCCTAAGGCAACAACAATTAGCACATGTATTTTAGGATTTTCAAATTAACCAATATAAGCAGCGTTTGTTTGGTTTTTTTTAAGATGCTCATCTCTTTTAAGCTCCACATTCTGATTTTTTGACAATTCATCCATGGTTCTTCCACAGCAACAGGCTTCCTGCTCTTAGATGTAAAATAGGTCACTGATCCTCATGGTCATTTTAATGGTACTAAGGCTTTAATAACGTGGGGTGGGAAAATTCTCACTGTACTACCCCGCAGCCTTTGCTCAGTCCTTACTACTATAGTCCTCATCTTGCATTCCCCAAGAAATCCTCTGTGAGAACTGGAAAGGAAATGAGGTGCCTCCTACATCTTTTTTTTCTGTACATCCTCCCCATTCAAGAAGCAACTCTAATCTACACAGAAATCACCAGCTCCTACACACACACACACACACATCTGTGGAGAAAACATCATGCAAGGCAAAGTGAAGCCTTTCTAACTGGGAGGTAAGGAAAGAAAAGCTCAGGACTCTTTCCAAATAAGCTACTCATCCTCCATCTGTATTGACATTGCTTACACAAGACTGGTTGGGTGTTCACAGTAAAAAATTAAAGACACCTTTTACTTCTACTGGCATTACACTCAAGACATCTGAGAACAATCTGGGTTTTAGTTTTATAAATGGGAGTTTCTGTAAACTAGACTTGTATAGAGGAAAACAGACACAGAATGCTAACAAGAATTTTAAGAATGGGAAAGTTAGAAGAAGCCCAATTTCTACTATCTCAGCTTTGGAGATTCACAAATGTAGTCCCTTCAGAGGGGAACCAAGTGTGTCCTCTGTGATGTACAGCTTTTCATGAAACTTACTACCACTGAAATTTGACAGAGAGATGGAAATTCTATCAAATGAGCCAAAAGTTTCAAAAACCTTCAGAAGAGAGGAAAAAAGATAATAGTAATACCAGCACGATCACACGGCTCGTTTTCTCAGGTTACCAGGTTGAAAAATAGATCCAATGTCACAGGAGAGAGAACCAGTCCAAAGCTAAGCTGTGGAGAACACGTGTAGAGTAGGGTGCCCAAGATTTAGTTCTTACCTATAGGTTCTCATAAGAAGAGTCATTTCTTCCACATTTTGCCCTCTACAGAGTTGGTTTTTTTTTCTACTGGACAAACCGTGATTTGCAAAATATAGAGCAGTGGATTCGGGCTATGACAAGCTCTTCTCCCAAATAACAGACCCATTCTCACTAGTGATCATAAGCTTGTCACAAGCAGCAGGCAGCCTCTGTGCTGCTTCAGTCCAGCAGCAACATCCCAAACTCCTACATCCGCTTGAATACTCTGAAGTCACTGTCCTATCCAGTGCAATAAAGACCGAATCAATAAACTGTCTGATGTAGGCTCATTCTGCTGTTTAACAACCCCCAACTATTTATGCCAGAAAATGCTTTTCAGTAGCAACTCCAAGTGGTATACTGTCTGGCACAATACCGAAGAAGTATAAACACAGTTTGGAAACATTAATGACTTTAGAAGAAATTCTGAATCTACCTGCTATCAGAAAGAGTTCATGCAACATGAAGGACAATAATCAAATACTGCATCAAGGGTTTATTTACTGCCATTATCTTTGCGTAAAAATGACTTCTAGGCTTGTCATTATAGTCTGGTAACATTGCAAAACTTCAGGACCAGTTTAAATCATACCGCTTAATTTATTTTTGCCTGCTTGTTCCTCTTCTTTCAGTTTTTTCCTTTTTATTTCTAGGAGTTCTGCATCAAACTTTGCTTTCCAATTTAGGAAATTCTCAATGGTAACAGGAGTGCCATGAAAACGTTGCTAAAAGAACAGAAAACAAAGCTGCAAATACAACACGCAAAGCTACAAATAAAGATGAACATTTTCTTAATTATTTAAATTACAGCATTCCAGGAGGACTGTTTGCTGTTAATTATTCTGAGAAATTAATCCTAACTGTGAGAAGATACAAAGAACATATTCTTACTGGTTTTTTTTGTCGTGGGAGACAGCCCTTCAGAGAGTTGTGCTGCAGTGGAAATTGTTATGGAAAAATCCCATGAACTACTTTTGGACTTCCAGTGCAGTAGTTGATGACACACCGCTAATACAGGTTATCCATAAGTAGACAGCTCTTCTTATCAACTCTTTAGTGCAATCTACACTGAAATATTTCCCACTAAAACACATTAACCCTTCTATCTTGTTGAGACGGGAAAAAAAAGGGGTTGTTGTTTTTTTTTTTTCATTCTTTTTCTGCTATTTTCAGAAATATTGAACCTTCCAAGTCCCATCACCCTCCAGCTATTTCTGAGGAAAAGCAAACACTCTGTAGCTGGACTTATCACAGCCCGTTCCATGAACGGAAAAAACTATTCCACATTGTCTGGTAGAAAGGACATGAGCAAAGGAGAACAAACCAGTCTTGAAGATTGGTCCCACTACTTCCACTCTACCCACTCAGACTACCAAGGAAGAGAGATTTCCTTAGACCATGCAGCCTGTGTGTAGCACGTCATATTCCAAGCCTTTTTTGCTCCCCATTCCCTCAGAAAAAAACTGGCTACAGCAACTTTGATTATATTTGGGAAAAATCCCTGCCTCTGATTTGGGAAGTAATGGTAGAAGGGACTGTGAACATGCAGTAAGTCTCTGAAAAGACTGCTTTACAAAGAGGGGGAGGGGGTGGGAATCACTTAAGTGCACCGAAGTATCTTCTAATCATTACATTTTAGTTGTATCAACTTTGAGATAGATGTTCCTCTCCCACTGCAACCAAGAACTGCTTCTGCATCACACCCAAGCATTTAAAAAAGTGGGAAACTTTTAACCGGAAACATTATTTTACATACTTTCTCCTCCTCTTCTGCTTCTCTTTCTTTCTGTTTCTTTTCCTCTTCTCTTCGTGTTTTTATCTGATCCACTATTTCATTTAATTTCTCCTGTACCGCTGAGACTAGAGTGAAGATCATTACCATTCCTAAATTTTCTTCTGCCTACAACACAAAGAAGGCAACTTCAGATAGAAGGAGAACCTCAAACCTTCAGCATCTGAATGCATAAGTATGTTCAGAAAGCAATATGTTGTGCAAATGCAGATGACACAGCTGAGGCACTCTGCTGTAAAATTCAAGCCAACTGTCCAGTCAATCCAGTCAAAATTTCCCCCAAATAGATGCACAGCAAAACATCAATGACGAACACCCGTGTTCAGGTTATCAACAAATTATAAACATCTTTTAGGCTTTTACACCTATAGGCTTTTTAAACGGAATAATACAAAACCTATAGTAGGAATACAAGTCCAAGATTTGAATATCGTAAATCATAAGAGACAATAGTCACTCAGAACTTCTCTGCTCCTTGATCCCATTACATGGCCCTTCGAAGTGGGATAGTTTGAGAAAAAATAAAAAACAGCAGTTGATGGAATAAAGGTTGTATGAAGTAAATTGGGAAGGAAGAATGCCTACGGAACATATTACAGTAATTTTAAGGCAGGAGGACTTGTCGAGATTCCCTGAAACCAAAGAAGTGTTTCCTTCTCATTCCTTTGCAATGCACTCTCACTGATCCCAAAGGTTGAAGAGATTTCCCGCCCCCCCCTTCCCCCATAGTTATATTATTTTTAAAAAAAATAATAAAAAAATTCAAGAATCAATCATTTTTTAATCTTTCCAAATAAAATTAAAGTGGTTTATTACCACAAATACTACATATACAGTTAAACAAATTCACCTTAAGTTAGAACTGCAAAAAAAGGGGAAGCCCTAGAGCACTTCCATTTCATTATCATACCCACGCACACTGAGTTAGCTCTATATATTATTGAGGTAAATTATGTTAGTGAGGTAATGTCATTTATCAAACTTGAACCTCAAAGTTATTCCCTATAGCATGAAATAGGTTTCAAATCAGTGTGCACACACCTCTGAAAACAACTGATTTGAGAGAGAAACTCTGGCTAAAGTGTGAAGTGAGATATCAAGCTGAGTTTAGATATTCCATTTTCCTTACCTGTTGTTCTAGTAGTTTTATTATGTCTGTGACATCATTATCGTCAAGATTCTCCTGTGAGACAATTTCATAAAGTGGAGTTTCATCAGGGTAGTTTTCTCTGTAGGTAAATTTAAGGGTTGTTTGGACAGCTGCAAGATAAAAACCACATAACCTTATGGTGATAACTCCATATAACTTTAATTGTATATTTTTCTATTGCATCAGCAGCCTAAATAATTTAAAATATTACTGTCTTAAAGGCACAGTCATTTTACACAGATGTTAAAACTAAATGAACAGTTTAAATACTATACAAGAGTTCTGAAAAAATGATGATGAGGTTTACCCTTACATAAACTATTACAGGCTATTAATGTCTGAAAGGTCTTTAGAAAGACTGGAAAAACTTCTGTGGTATAGTGGGTACTATACAGCAGTAATCCCTTTCCCCTCACATCCCACTTAAAGCTGGAGAAAATGAGGAAGAGTTCTAACAACAAATCTAGTGAGAATCTCAGCATATTAATGCTTTAAATCCTGTGTGCCTGGCTGCAGGATCAACCTCTGTGTTGGGTACCACATAAATCTTATGACAAGGACACAATGTCCAGTACAAGTTAATAAGCAGAGAACCACCTAAGGAGAACACACACAACCTGAAGCCACCCAGAGGTAGAATAACATGGAAGCAAGGCAAAAGAGAATCCAGTTCCTTTCACGCATCCTGCCAGAACACCAGGGAGACTTCCTTCAGTTCCAGACCTAGCAGCCTCGTCAACACAGACACCTGCTCCGAGCAGGACGTGCTCCTTTAAAATTGAAGGAGACAGCAGCAGTTTCTTCCTACTGATATAGTAAGGCAGAACTCTCAAGCTGACTTGGAGCAAGGCTTGCTTACAACAAGCCCACATCATCACTGTAATTCAACAAATACACAGGGACTTGGGATCCACAGCTTGTTGCTCTGGAACTGTTCCTTGAGGGCAGCATGTTCACAAAATACAGAATCAACTCTCCCACATGGCTGCTATACATATGGCTGTCAGGAAAAAAAACATTTAAAAAAAAATCAATTTTTACTTTCTGAAGCTATTCTACAAAGCATTTGAGGCTCAGCATGTCAAAGTAGCCACAGGGAGACAGCGCAACATTTCTGTAAACTAAACAAAGAACACCAGAACTCTTGAACTACATTTTCTGAGGAGTTCTTGCTGGATGAGGCCCCTGAGAGGATTTAAGTGGAGGTATACTTAGTTGTTGGTGATAGAATTCAGCTTACATAGAAACTCCTCCTAAATACATTTAAGACATGATAAACTTACTTTCATCATTTTCTCCCGCTTCAGATGTCACAGTGATCGTGAAAGTTGTTGGCTTTTCTGACAATACTGTTCAAAGAAAGAAAGAAAAAAAAAAGAAACAGAGAGATTCCTTAAATCAGGCAACTACTTCTTCACATCACTGAAACTGAACTGCTCAAGGAAGCTCTTGATACAGTATTAAGGGCCTTTTTACCTTATTAGTAAATGCTTTTCAATTAACTGGTATTTTCCACACGAGAAGATGTTAGGACTGCTCTTTGAATGAGAGGATATAACATCAACAATACCAAAAAGTTTCTCTTTTGGCAAGTTTTCTCTTTTTGAAATTTCACTTTTGCATAAAGTGCAAATCTACCTACTATCAAATAACTTCTGTTAGCACACTAAATGTGTGCAGAAAGCTCCCAAAGCTAATTTGCTTTATTGGACTAGATATGATGAACATCCAGTATACTGCTGACCCTGAACTATTTTTTGTCTGCACCTATGCCTATATTTAGGACAGCTTAACACAACAAATGCCTCTTAAAACAAAAAAGGAATACACAGCACTTTCCCTCAAGGATGTACTACCCAAGTAATGTATTGGAATGAAACAGTGTGAATGAGACAGCAAGAAGACAGACAACAAGCAGCTCTACAGGGACACACAAAATGTCATCTGAAGTTTCACAGACCAGAAGCTTCATTGCACAGTTGTGGGTTGCAGACCCACAACTGCTCTGCATGACTGTTATAACTTATGTCCAATGTATTATATATGCTTTAATAGTATTAATTGAATTTTCCCCAATTTTTAATGTACTACTACTACAATCTTTTTCCTCCCTCTTCTTTTAGGCATAAGAGGATTATATGAGTGAAAAAATAAATGATTTGTAAGCCTGAGAATAGAGGCTACATGAAAGTGATTCACCACCCTCAGCTAGCAGAAGTCAATTAATATACCTTTACCATAAAGCCTAAGAGAACCTAAAAGATTTTCAGATTAAAGCAGTGGGCAAGCACACTGGGTAAAGGTCTGGGTGATGAAGTTACTGCCAAGTAAGATATGGTGGGGCTTTGAGCAGAGTAGATACTGCGCTGGAAGGTAACAGAAAACGCACAGTTTTTCACTGTTAAAATTCTTTGGGTGTTTCACAGGATAGGTCACATAGGGTTAGCCAGCACGGTAGATACTCTTCACTGTTTGATGGTAAGGAGGAAATGCTGAAAACCTGACGAACCAACGTTTTAGCAAGGTAACGTACTGCACATGAGAATGAAAGCGTGCCTCTGTTCCACCACAGAACTGCAACGGAACAAGGCCGATACCGGCAACGCATCTCTAAGCACCCCAAAACACCCTGTGCTCCGCGGCCGCGAGAAGCTGCTGCTACCAGAAAGGGAAACCGATCGACGCCTCAATTCCCACGCAAGGCCGCATCTCTTAAAAAAGGCTTCTCCGAAGAGCACCCTTGCAGCGGCCGCAGCTGGGGCTCGCACCCCGGGGCCGGTGTCCGCGCTGGGCTGCCGTAGCACGGCGTTAACCACCTACCCCGGCACGTACTCGGCCAGAAGCGCCATCAAGCGCTCTGGTTTTCCCGCCTAGCAAAAGAAAAAAACACGAGAAACATCCAAGTCGCCGCGCAGGTAACGGCCAGGACCCCCCGACGGAGGCCGGGCGGGCACGGCGCAGGGGGCGGCTGTCGCCCGGCGAGGCCTCCCGGCTCCTCCCTCGCACCGGCTCACCGCGGCAGTACGGCGGAGCGCAGCGCGGGCCCCTCCGCGGCTCACCCGTGAACGAGTCCGGGTAGATGGACTCTAAGGCCTCCAGCTCGTTGCGCTGCTCCTCGCTGTAGTCGGTCATCGTCGCCCGCCGCCGCCGGCCATGGGCCGCCCGCGCCGCCGCCGCTCGCCGCCGGCCCGCGCGTGCGCGCCCCCCTCCGGCATCGGCTAGGCTCGCCTAGCGCCGGCGCCCTCGATCGGCGGTGGATGCTTTTGGGCTGAAGGGGGCGGAGGGGTAAGGCGGCGCGGCCGGGCGCCCGCGAGCCAGGCCGCGTTACGGGGCGCGGCGGGGGGGGGAAGGTA
>WTSP01019986.1:0-15064 GCA_025331215.1 Actenoides lindsayi
CAGGCTGCCCAGAGAGGTTGTGGAGTCTCCTTCTCTGGAGACTTTCAAACCCCACCTGGATCTGTTCCTGTGTGGGCAGCCCTGGGTGACCCTGCTCTGGCAGGGGATTGGACTCGATGATCACCAGAGCTCCCTTTCAACCTCTACCTTTCTATGATTCCATGAAGTGGTTTAGAGTAAGGAAAGGAGGCTGATGTGAGTGTTAGATAATCAGAGTTTATCCAGCTGTTCTTTAAAAATGTTGTGGCTTAAGGGTGAACAGACTGAGTTGGGGGGCACAGGGGGTAACCCCAGGACCCTGAGCAGTCAGAGGGCAGCTGTTATTCCTTCCCCTTCCCTGCCACACTCCACAGAACAAGGAGACAGGAGGGTCAGGGAGGCTCTGGGAGCTGTGACGGCATCTCAGCAGGGCTAGGCCTGACTCCATGTGATCCATCACCATCCCAGAGTGGGTTTTGTGTAGAGTTCTGTATCCTTCTTCACTTAATACTCATTTTTTTTTCTGTTTTTCTCCTGTTATTCATTAAATTTGTCACAGTCTTAACTTCCAGTCTTGGGTGAGGCATTTTTCCTTTTTTCCTTATTCTTATTTATCCTTTTTATCCTCCCCTGGGAGGGAGGAGGGAAGGGGGCTAATAGAAAACCTACTCTGTGTTTCATGTGAGCTTGTCCTGAGCCTTAAACAGAGATAAAAAGGAACATCTGAATGCTGTAAGTTTAACTTCTGAAACCATCTCATTTAATGGAAGAAAATCTAAACAGAAAGAGTTGGTACCCTTTTCTGGTGAGGTATATCAATGAGATGAGATTCTTAACACCCCTGTTTTCAAGAGACCCGTGCTTTGCAGGATTTACTGCATCTTACATTCCTCTTACAGCGCAGAAAAAAAAAGTATTAGAAACAGTAGTAGCAATTCAGAATGTTACCTCCCTCCAGATATCCTTTTTGCCTCTTTGCAGCTGGTTACTACACCCAAAACAGAGCTGGTGACTAGATGAAAGGAGTCACATGAGTGCTCCCTAATTGGCCACAGCACAGTGTGAGCCAGGCTCAAATCACACTAAACTTGAGTTCAAGGCATGCTGGGTGGGTTTGCAAGGAAGAACCAGTCTGTTCCACAGTAAGCTACTGATGTGGTATCACCAGTGACTAGCAGTAGTACCTTTAACCCTGACAGTTAGATCTGGAAGTTGTTATCCATTCCCATCTTTAAAGATATTTAAGATGCCTATTACCATGTTTTACGAAACACCATGATTTCAAACTTTATCCAAAGAGCTAATATACAACTTCCAGCTTCAGGGATACTTTGGAGACAGCTGGAGTGGGCTACAGCTTTTCACAAAACACTGTCAGGAGAATGACAAACTTTAAATAGAAAACCTTTTTAGACCATGCAGAAAACAATATAATTTATCAATCTCTACATGGTTACTTCATAAAAAAATCCCTCTGAACTAATAACTATACATGTGGGTTTTTTTGTAATGTGTTAATGAAATAAAGGGAAGAAGCTATCAGTGCAATAGCAATGGATTACTATGATTTACATTTTACAAACTGCAGAAGTCTGTGGGTCCACTGAACACTACTGATCAAAATAAATGCAAATGTAAGAAAATCTTAGCAAGATAACTAAGCAAACTGTACCTGAAAGCTACAGATTCCAGTATAGCTCGTACAAGATGGTTTCTGGTAGTGGAAGGTTTCAGCCCCATGAAAGAGGCACATAAATATGGGTCATTCACAGAAACCTGCAGAAAAGATTTCACCGTGAGTTCAGTGAATTACATTTGTAGGCTTTTGAGAAAGGAGTCAAATAGTAAGAAAAAAAAATAACTTACGACAATTACAGGCAGCATAGTGAAAGAAGAAAATTGAAAACAATATGTAAGAGGTATGTAGTGTTATTGTAGCTAACTCAGTGAACAGTTTTAAATAGCTTCTTTTGACAGCAAAAGGTTTAAGTGACTTCTTCCAAATCTCTCACACTAGATAACACTAATCCACATGACTTTCTTTAAAATAAATATTCTGTACACTTTAAGTGCCTACAACAGGACACACCAGTATTACTCTTCTCTAGCAAGATTTCACACTTTCTTTTTCTTTTCTTTTTTTAACACTCCTGAACTGCTGAAAAAAAGTTGGGCTGACTTGTAAAAGTAACACTGAAAAGGATGGTATTAGTTTATATTATTTATTAGTTCATATTACAGCCTGTTTTCAGTGACACTGATAAACAGAGTTCTACTAAAATTCTGATGGTCACCAAGTTGTCCTTGTTTTTTTTTTCCAATACTAAAGGATCAACTGATGAATCTCCTCTCCACACCTCCACTCCTCTGGTGAACTTCCATTACAAAATATTAGTTTGCTCATCTGTACCTGGTTTGTGACAATATTAAGTCTTATTTTCACTGTAGACAGTAATTATTACATTGAAACAATCCTTACCAGTTGTATTGTGCTAAATATCAATTATGACAACACTTACCAGATGTTTGATTTTCACACTTTATAAATAAGTTTGTATTTTATAAGTAAGTTAAGAAAATGTTACCATATGTCAAAGAAAGATTAAAACATTATGTACAGATAGGTACACAAAGCTAAAAGGAAAACTGGCAGAAGTTCCCAAATAGAAGAAAATTCTGCATTCAAGTAAAAGAAAATATTCTCTTCCCCCTCACTTCCATTGTAAGAATGGAAACACTTGTCCAGTAGCATAATAGGATTCATGGTTTCCAAGTCTACAGATTTCATATACAAGAGACTAAACTTAAAAACACAGACTCATATTCTACATAAGGGTGAGTATCTTGATTGAAGCAGTCATTAAAAAAAGCAAACAGTAGCAGTGCATATATATGCATACACCCCAATGAAGAGTCCTAAGATTTTGTTGTTACTATTAATCACAGCAAATTAAGCCTGGAAACCCCCGTTTCTAGCAGAATGAGTAAAAGGAAAAATGACTAATGCACATATTCACCCAATTTCAAACACACTCTCACAATGATGCTCCTCTCAGTGTGCTGCACCACAGCAGTACAAGCCAGTAAGAAAGAAACTTGTTTTTACTGCCTTAATATGCATGAGTAGAGAAACATTTTACTCTGTGTAGGAAATGAAATACAGAGCTTCAGCAGAACCCTCTCTAACCACTGTCATTCTGATGTCTAAGAAACATTACAATAGAATCAGGTGGTGATAGCATCTAGCCAGTGAAGCTGAACAGACACGTTACAGTCCCAGAAGTGTTCATGCCCTTTTTCATATCACTTAACCCACTCAGTTTCTAAATTGATAGAGATTCCATTACTCTGAGTCTACTACCTAAGCATGGTTCACTGGAAAAAGCAGGGCTTTTAAAAGGTAAAGAAATGCACATTGGTGGATACTATTAGTGGTTACTAGATGTCACAGTTCAAGAGATATCCATTCAGTTTTCTAAGCACAGCTTCTAAATTCGGACTGGGAATATCAGAATTTGGGAAAAAAAGAGACTGAATCAATGTTTACCATAAAGTACAAATTATCATCACCCCAGCTAACTGGGGTTCCTTCTGGGGACAGTGTCAAGAAAGCAAGGGGAGAAAAACTAACAAAGCAAATAAAAAACTGAATAAACAAACAAACAAACAAAAGTTTTATCAACATCTCTAGTGCCTGAATATTAACAGAATTCAAGGTTCAAGAAAGATTCAGACTAACATTTTTCTATCTCAGGATTCCTATCTACACAGTTTGGAATTGGGCATAGCTGAACACCTACCATAAAATCACAGAATGATCTGGGTTGGAAGGGACCTTTAAAGGTCACCTAGTCCAACCCTGTGGCCTCACGGCCCAGCCTGCCATGAGACAGAAACACAGCTAATTTAGTGCACTACGTGAGAAAGGTTGAGATGTTTACAGCTGTGGGATTCTTGTGCTATCTCTGGGGCTGGAGATCCACTGAGCTGGCAGCCACAATGGCCAAAGGAGGCAGTTTTGGGAAGATAAGACAGCCCTGTTTTGGCTAAACCAACAGGTGCAAACAAATCTTGAAGGCCAGAGTGTCTGAGTGGAGACCTTTGCTTAACTAACTGCAAAATTAATATTAAAGTTTACACCTCCAAGTATAATAACGAGCCTAAGGGAGTACATGCTAAACATAAATGATTGTGTTACCTAACTCTCCACCCAAACCATGCTAAATGTCACCTGGAAGGCAGGAACAGACAGGATTAGGGTGTAAACATCACAAAGGGAATACACCTCTTGGGCATGGGGTGGGGGAGAAGACTGAAACTCCAGCAGAGACAGTTGATGGGCTGTGCTCCTCTTCCTCTACTCAAGACAGGGACACCTTCTTGTAAGAACTGCACCTTCAATATGTGGTATACCTTTTATTTTTATTATCTCTTCGTGCTGTAACTCAGGCCTGTGCCTCCGACTGCGCTGGATGTTACCCAGGACTTCTTCACTTGAGCTTGATTATCCTTTTGCAGTCAGTGCATTTATCTACAACAATTCCAAACCTCTCTGCTGCTTTAATAAATCAAACCTATCTGTTTCATTTTTAAACTGGCTCAGCATTAAGTCCTTAACTGGACTCTGGGACAGACACACTCATGTTGGTTGCAAGCCCCTCAAGCTGGGGCCCCGAGACAGGACTCACAGACACAGCTCAGACTTTGCAGAACTGCTCAGAGAAACCCTTGGGCTCTGGCAGGCACACATCTCACTCCCACCCTTAATGTGACAAACCCCCCTGCAGTGAGCAGGGACATCTTCCACTAGATCAGGCTGTTCAGAGCCTCAACCAACCTGATCTCAAATGGTTCCAGCAGTGGGGCATTTTTCACCTCCTTGGGCAACCTGTTCCAGTGTGTCAGCACCCTCAGCGTGAAACATTTCTTCCTTACACCTAGTTTATATCTCCCCTCTTTTAGTTTAAAACCATTACCCCTTGTCCTGTCATAACAGACCCTGCTAAAAAGACTGTCCCCATCTTTCTTATAGATCCCCTTTAAATAGTGGAAGGCAGTAGTAAGGTCTCCCTGGAGCCTTCTCTTCTCCAAGATGAACAACCCCCAACTCTCTCAGTCTTTCATCACAGGAGAGGTGTTCCAGTCTCTGATCATTTCTGTGGCACTCCTCTGAACCTGCTCCAACAAGTTCATGTCCTTCTTGTGCTGAGGACTCCAGAGCTGGATGCAATAACCCAGGGGAGGTCTCACCAGAGTGGAGTAGAGCAGCAGAATCACCTCCTTCAACCTGCTGGCCATGCTTTTTTCAACGTAGGATACAATTGGCCTTCTAGGCTGCAAGCTCATGTCCAGCTTTTCATCCACCAGTACCACCAAGTCCTTCCCTGTAGAGCTGCTCTCATTCCCATCATCCCCCAGCCTGTATTGGTTATTCATAGCCCAATTACTCATAGTAAATACTAGATAGAAGCATATTAGCATAATCAAGTGTTAACCCCCTAGAAATAAATTTAATGAAGTAGGGAGGCTGTTTGGAAGTAGCCTGGGGTACCTGTAGAATAAAGTTTTTCTTTGCCTTGTTCTGTTCACATACAGGACTTACACAAAGGCAAGGTTAAAGATGTTAAGTTTCTTTAGAAAAAAAATGCACTAGTCCTGAGAATGATCAAACTGAATATGGTAGACCAATGAAGATCAAAAAGAAAAACAAAAGAACTTTTAGAAACACACAGAGAGATGAGCTGGTACACATCCAAACCAATTCATTACTAAGAATTCTAAGAGGAAAGTCTACCACACTCAGTTTGATCAATCCCAGGAGAAGTGTCTAAATACTACTATCTTTGTAACACCAGGACCTACATCTTGCAAAGAAGCAGAATAAAACGAACTATTTTGGATTAGTGCTAAAGAATATTGTCTCAACGAAGGCTCTGCATGAGGCTGAAAAGCTGTAGGATCAGTTTCTGTCTCTGCAAGCATGCTTGAGTTACTGTGGGCAAGTTATTTAGTTTATTTGTCCCCCAGGTCTCCACCTGCAAAATGGAGGCAATTTTCCTGTTTTGGAGGGTTTTTCTCATGCAGGTGTGGTGTCTAAGCATTCTGATGTGATAACGATCTTCATACACTGTGGTGAGGGACAGACAATAAGAACCTGAGTAGTTCAGAACAAATATTGTAATTACATGGAAATTACTACGTTTAAACGTAAAGTTAAAATTTAAACTGGGTTATAAAAATAAATACTCTCAATTAGATTAATAATAATAATTTTACCTGAAAATCTGGAACAAAACAAACGCCTTGAGAATCAACAATACTCTGTGCCATTTTTGCTGTTTCATCTACATTGGTGAAAAGATCTGTAAAGATGCATAAGTCACATGCTTTTATTATTTACTCCAAGTTCTTCATATATTACCAAGAGACAACAATCTAGAGTTAGACTATTTTCTTTTGTAAGATTCTGAAATTACATGTTCCAAGGGTAACTATCACTTCTCCTGTATTTCACGTCCATCAGTCACCAAACTGATGCAGATGAAGACTAAACTCAGAAGGATGCTCTCATATGTTATGCCTTTTAATCTTCACAATCCGCAAGAGGTCGTTAGCTTTCCAAACAGACATAAATGGGAATTGAGAATGCTAACAATGGCACCCTAAGTTTCCTAAAACCCTTGATCTGAAAAATATAAATCATGTTTCCCCCCCCAGGGGATACTGTTATTGTCAGCCCAAGCACCAAATGACTACAGAGAAAGGACTTAATATCCATCATAATTTATCAGCATCCTTAATATTTTTCTAAGTGTCTGACACACAAATATAAATAAGGTAGGTCCTAATATCACCTCTTTCATAGACACTACTTTTATTCTTGGTCTAGCCAGGTTTCTTTCACAACTCTGCAGACATCCCTCTTTGGCTTGTCCTTCACCCACATGCAATTCTTGTACTAACACCCATCTTCTGTAGTTTTAAGTAATAATGTCCTTATGGGGCCACACAACATGGTTTTTTTTCAATTTATCTTTGAAAAAACCATCTTGGTAACTTACCAGGAGGTTCAATTTACTTCTGTAACCTTCATAAATTTGTCTGAAAGCTTTGGATTCTACTGTGCCCAGACTAATGAGGCTAAATCACATCTTTTTCTACTCGTTGTACTTGCTATTACAGAAATACAGATAGTACCTCTAGGCCAGGACAGAAAATAAGAAAAAAAAAAAAAGTAAGATTTACTTCACCTCGAAATTCCACATACTACTTTTTCAAAATTCTTAGAAATGATCTTCTCCTAAAAGAGGCCCATTAAACCAAGTTTGTTTTGCTGCAGAAATTCCTATTTCTAAACATTTACCACTATTACATGTCTCATCTCCATACATGCTGAGCTTCACCATCCTTACTAAGGCCATTAACTAACCTTGTGTTTGGGCCCAATTCTTTCTGTAGAGCAGAAGTTTTTATCCTTCCCTTTATTTATAAAGCTGGTAATTTTTGAAATCTGCTTCTCTGCAATGGTATCTCCAGAAAATAAAGGTCTTACTTTAAAGCAGCATGCCTATATTTTTTAATCTGCCTCTAAAACTTCCCCAGCTCTTGCCTGTGGTAACAACTGTAGGTCACATCCACTTCAGTACTGGCTAGGAAAAATCTCTCAAGTATGGATAAGTTCCATATGTATAAGAATCTGCTGTAAGTATGGAATTTGAAGGAGCAAGCTTATATATGTACCACTGATACTTGTACCTGCAGTACTGAACTGCATTGAATTGAATAATTTCCTCAAAAGACTAGCTCAGTCAAATGTTGAATGATGAAGACCTGGGGACCAATCTGAGACATAATCCTTAAGGGCACATACCTGAGCATGTATATATGCACATCAGCACCAGAAGTTGACAACTATGGTGAGCTACACTTTAGGAAAATCTTTCCCAAATAACCCAAAGTTTGAGACACTAATTCCTTTTTTTGCACCCTAGCAAAGGTGTACTAAATTTCTAAGGAAACCATAGTTTAGTAGAACATTCAGAACAGCTGTCCTATAAACAATCAGTGTTTTTGAACATCATCTACTATAGAGCTAGTATTTTTCTTAGTCATTTATTGAACTTCATTAATCTTGCCATTACACAACAGCCACAGCCAAAAGGCACATTACTTCTATGTTCTTCTCAACTACAAATTCAAGTCCAAATACCCTAAACAAGCATATATCTAACTTTAGACAAGTCCCCTTTACACCATTTCTATTCAAGCCTGGATATCAGGTTAAAAAAAAAGAAAGAAGGCATCAGGAGGTTTGTCATGCTTAAGAGAAAGCACAGAGTAAAATGTTTCAGGAAAACAAATGCCTAAATGTGTCTGAGGATCTAAAAGGCAGAGTCTGAAGAGAAGTGCAAATCAAACTCCCTGCAGTAACCACACTCAGCAGAGAACCTAATACTGAGACTGTCCAAAACGTGTAGGCTAGTTTGTTCAATTATGGATAATAAAACCAAGCCCAGTAACATCACCCCATAAACCAGTTTAAGTAGCAGTATATTTCAGCCTTTATAAAGTTAAAGAACTACTTACTTATATCCTGAGCCCATTTTATGGCAGTGCCAATGTATGACATACAGCCTTCAGTCAGGTAAACAACTTCTTCCCCAATCTTCCAACCAATCAGTGGATACAGACCTTAATTATTTTCCATGAAACAAAACAAAACACCAAGTGAAATTAAATGCTTCCAGAAAAATATATACAAGCCTCACAATAAAGCCAAATAAAAATAACCCAACAAGTCATTGATAGTGGTTAAACATTGTGAAATATTTAGTGATAGGATTACAAGAGGCTCAAACAACAGTTTGTTAAACCAAAGTTAACAAAAAAACCCAAACCCCAACACTATCAAATTACAAAAAAAATCCCACCCCTCTTTAAACTAAAGATAAAAGCTATCTGCACTTTTTTCTTATATGAGACTGTATACACTTTAAAATTTATTAGTTTTCCTATTTGTTTTAAATTAATCTAATTTTCCCCAATGTTTTATAAAAAGTCAGAATTTAACTCCCCAAAATATAAAACAGTGGGAAGCACAAACACTCGAACTGACACAGGAAAAAAGCAACACCAACTTAGAACATAAATCTTATTCATAGAAGAGGATAAAAGTGAGATACTTTTTAATTCCTTTTTCAGTATGCAATGTTTCCTCACACATAAAGCAAAGAAGTCACACAATTTGCCCACCCTTGTCCCCAGCAAAGGCTACTGCCAGCTCACTACAGCTTTTCACCCCTATGTTTACCTAATATAAAAAAAGGAAACACTCAAACTCATTAAAAATATTTGGTGACATACTTTATCTAGAACTTCAAAAGATTACCACTTCTGTGGTTTACATGAGGGGATTTGCAGGAAGTTACGATTTCCAGCAAATAGCTTTGGTCTTTGGACTTTGAATTCTTTGGTTTTCTTTTCTCTCGGAAGAAAGGCAGAAATCCACAGGGCAAAAACTATTAAGTTAATTGAAAACATAGTACAAAGAGCAGTCTGATTGAAGGTATTATTATATTATATTATATTGGAAATAAACCTGACTATTTATTCTCCCCCTGGGTAAGTTGAAACAAAGAAAAGAGAGATACACTACTTAAAACAGTCAGTGTGAACATAAAGATGTTCTTGTTTGATATTTGTGTTAATAAGAACATATCACAAAACCCTGCAGTGTACTGCTTTTAATCCTGAAGCAGAAAAGACTTGGTTATCTAGCTGAACAGAAGTTGTCAAGCACTGCCTTGGGACAAATGGTTTTTTAGGTCCCTTGATGAGGACCTAACCATTCAGTGGTCACTGCAATAAAAACGTGACCCAACCCAAGCAGGATAACTGTTGGAGCGAAGAAAGCCCCGAACTTTAGGGGACCCTGCTCAGGACTCAAGAGATCATAGGTAATGCAACAAAGGTAGTAACTCCCAATAACTAAAGAACTGGAAAAACATCAGAAAGATCTAAGGATTCTCTCTGGTTTCTCAAGCTGAGTTTACTGATATGCAAGTGTGCCTCACAGAACTGTCTCCAGTTTGACTGCCTGTGTCCAGTGGCACGGCAGTACTGGTGCAACTGCAGAAAACTGGTTAGCGCTGGAGGCACTCTGGTGCTTACAACAAAACCCAATCAGCAGCACCTAACTGGATTAAAGTCTGTATTTGCCTCTTGAAAGGAAAAAGTGATATGCATGTCTTCTGGTGCAGGTCTCCCTTAAAGTCTTTATTTTCTATCAAAGGTGAAGCTGCAAAGAAGGAAGACCTGAGCCAATAGTCCTCGAGAATGACAGCTAATTAGGGATGGAGAATTTCTCCATTAGAAATTAGAAAGGTGGCCTTTCTAAAAGTGCTCACACCAGAGTCTCTAGAAGCGTTAAGAAAACCTATCTTTAGGGAATGGATCAACAGGACACTTGGCATGATCAGGGTTACTATGAGACTGCTGGAGAGATAGATTTTAAATCTATACAGCATGCTTTCAGCACTGAATTGTAAGAGGTGCTGTTCTTGAAGGGACTATTTTATTCTTTTTTTTCAAACTGCCATATATAGCAACTACATGTAGACCAGAAACTAGAACATCAGCTAAGGAAAAGCTCACATCAGGATGCTGTAGGGATTCATCTTGCAGTCTTAAATCCATGTGTCAGCTTTAAAGACTGAACACATGACATTTCATGCCCAGGGCACTGAGAAAGCTAGGTTCTTAACCTGTCCTACTAATCATACAACATCACAGCCAAACAACACAGGGAAAATTACTTTAACATAAATATCAGCCTAAAGCAGTAAAAGTTTCACAGCACTGCCTTGAAGATTTAAACTCCTAGTTAAATAATAGCTAGATATTTTCTTGAAGTAAAACAAAATGGAAGAACTCACAGCATGGTTTTAATACTACATTTCCACAGACTACATACACTATCATTTCCTAAGTAAAATAGAATCATCATGACATCATCAGTTAGCTTAAAAAGCATTTGCCTTCATAGGGAATTCCATGTCTATGCTATTCAGTTCTGACACATCTCATGTATTTGCCACAGTCCTTCCAGACTTTAGCTGGTAGAAGTCTCCTCAGCACATAGCCTCACCCCTCCTATTTTAAATTGCAGACTTCCTGATATGAGTAACTCTCTAAAAATATGACAGACAGAGGGAGACTGGGCAGGCAAATTTACTTCAGTATCATCTGTTGCTCTCTTAACAAATAGCCATCTGTGACAAATGGACAAGCTTCACAGATCACAGATGGTGAGGAGGACAAAGTTTTAAACATCTGAAACACACCAAGGAGCCCATTTCTAGTGTTGTAGAACAAAACTAATTGCTAATCCTGCATTATCTCATTTCAAAACATAAGGGCTCAAGAGGTGGAACTTAGAACAATCCATTGGAACATTTTGATGTGAGAAGCCACAGGAACAATCCCTTTTTCTTTTATTTTATTCCTGTACTGTATATATACTATACTACTATCAAGAACAGGTAAAGAGAAAAAAGAAAAAAAAAAAAAAAAGAGGAGGGATGCAAGTAGCAGACATAATTACTAGTGATGTTTCTTACATTCTGTTCTTGAGAGGTGTATTTCAGGATAACCAAGATCTACATTTCTAATAAAAAATTTCAAGTCTTCTGTTCTGAAAACTTTCAAGCTCTTTTTCTACAGCTAAAGACAGAAGGAAAAGCACAGCCCTGTGTGATCCCTTTCTGTACCCTTGTCATTAACAGCTGTCAAGTGACATGAAACACTCAAAAACCAGTATTTTACTACCATACCTCTCTGTGATGCAAAGAGATGCTCTCCAGTATTCACATTCCAGAAACCACCTGTTCCCATTGTGAGTTTAACATCTCCTGGGTGAAAGCAGCATTCTCCAAACATAGCTGACTGCTGATCAGCTACCTGCCACACCAACAAAACCAACACAAGTTAGCTACCAACTACCAACCTACAATCCTGCTAGATTTCATAACATCACTGCAAACACTTCAGAGTTCTGAACACAAATAACCATTCAGAAGGGATTTGAGGATTAAGAGAGGATTTATCTACAATTTCTTAAGTATCAGCAGGCCAGTCCAACAGTCAGATTTACCACTAGAATCAAATTACACCCGGTTTGGACATTATGTGAACACCTGTAGTATTGCTTGCAAAGTGAAAAATATGTTACAGAAACAAAAGAAATATTTTATATTTTAGTATTTGACAAGGATAAGCGTGGCATTTGCAATCCCAGGGAGCACAACTAAGTAGCTTGGCTTGAATTCCTCTTCCCCCAAATAAAAAGTTGGAAGTTTTGCAGTCTCACCTTCCCTTTACCCTGCTACCCTTCCTGTGCCAAGTTATTCCATGCTCAGTTTTTCAACAATGATGATGGTTATTAAACATATTTACTTATCTTTACTTATGTGCCTTTGTGAAACAGTAAATTTACAGATAAATTGAGTCTAGAATTCTTTAAAAATATCAGGAGAAATCCATGTTAGCTAGGTGACATTTTTTCCATTTAACTCAATTCAAGAAGATTTTTCTGCAAGTCATCACTTTACAAAAATAATGGTTTTTTCTCACCCAAAGCCTAACTAGTGGGGCTAGAACATGTTATTTGTCATTTGGTTTTAGTGAAAAGAAATATAAGGTGCCACAAGTGGATCTAATAACAAATACTCTTATATTTCTTACTTATATTACTTATATTTCTTACTTAAGTCAAGCCAGAATGGATTGTTGCACAACTTTATATAGAAAAACTGACCTTAAGCCATAGAGACATTACCAGAGCTTAGCAAAGAACCCAGCTTTGTTAAGTCCTACATTCAATGCTTAATCATTTGGACACCTAACTTTAATGGACCTCAACCTCTAGAAATCCCTTCTCATTCCTCTTTCCTCCTTTCCCCCTAAGGTTGTAAACTGAGGTTTTTCTAGAAAAAGTCAACAAATTCTACTGTAGTTAAGAGAAGTAATAGAGAACACTACCTAAGCAAGTATTAAATCAAAGCTAGATAAAAAGAACATAGGTACAAATACAGAGATTTTACTAAGAAATCATTTTCACTCACCATGGCCATTATTGGAATAGGTACACCAAATATTTCAGAATCAGCTGATCCAAAGTTGAAGCTTAAAACAAATGTTATGGAGAAACATAACAACACTAAATCGACCTTTTTGTTAAAATGAAATCTACATATGTAAGGCCTGGGTCTGCATAACATGAAAGGTAAAGCTACTGAGTTATTTTAAAGAAAGTATTAAAACTAGCACTGTAAGTAAGTACTGATGGTAAAAATAAACTTTTGGATGTGGTGTTAAAAAAGTACATCTGCATATAAAACAAAAATGGTGGGCTTTTTGGTTTGTTTATATTACTTTGTGCAGATTATGGAGTATTTTTCTGAAGGTAACTACTTGAACAGTTATCGTATTCTTTTCAAATATAGTTACCTTGTGTCTTTCACTGGTGGATAAATAGACATTGGAATGGAAAGCAAATGACACAAAGTGGGGTTCCAACATTTCTGAAACAATATGGAACAAGCAAAAGTGTCATCAACGCTCTTGGAACCAAATAAACAGTAACAACATTATTTTGGAACAGCACATACCGTGAAGGGTTCAAAAACACCTGTGGCACTGGCATTGGAGTAATCTGTAGCATACACAGAACCTACCATAAAAAATAAAGAATCAAGTAAGATTTTAGATATCCAAATATCGAAAAGTTCTTGTAAACACACTTTTGCTTTAAACATCTCAGTGACTCCCATGAAATATAAACTGGGTGTCTATAGGCAAAGTCGTGATACAAAGACCACAGAAACTCTACCTGTAACTCTCTCTAATGGGTATTTATTACCTTATTTTATTCTCATGAAACTGTCTAGAAGAGAGCCAGCATGTTTGACAACTGACTGACTGCATCACTGTGTATCCAATTGCTCAGGCACTAGCCCTCAAAACACAGACTTGTGTAATTCTTGCACATTTGTAACAATGCTTTGTTCTTTTGCTTTCAAAGGTAGCTTTTCTCCAATCAAGCCAATTAGTTCTGGTAGTCCTCTTTAAATTTTAAATGCTTACAAGCTTCACTTCACTGAATAATTATTTTGTTTTCTGCCTAAACTTCCAGGTAGGCCTGAAGAATAATTAGTTCAGAAGTTTTTTTTTTTAAAAAACAGTAAATATGGTACAATATTCATCAATTATAAAAAACCCATAAATTGACAAAAAAGTATTTGAATCCTAGGATATATTCATGACAGTCATGAAGGTCATTACTTAAATATTAATAAAACATACTGGAATCTAAGAAGAACTTTAACATTCACCTTTAGTCCATCTATACAGTAACCATGTGTCAACTGTTCCAAAGCAGCAGTTATTTTTTTTGGCAGCTTCTTCAGCCTGGGAACAAACATACATTAAAAAAAAAAAATTAAAAAAAATTTATAACTAGGTACAATGAAGAGGAAAGTATTTTCTGATTCCTTTTCTCATTTACTTCATGGTTAATGATGATGTCCCCAGAAAAAAACCTCTCTACTTGACAATTTTTCTTCTAAAAAGGGCAAATTGGCTATATAAGTTACAATATCATACGGTTCATGCTACTAACAGAGAATAAGCAGTTTATAGAATCATAGATTGGGAGGGGTTGGAAGGGACCTCTGGAGATCATCGAGTCCAACCCCCCTGACAGAGCAGGGTCACCCAGGGCAGCCCACACAGGAACAGATCCAGGGAGGGCTGGAAAGTCTCCAGAGACGGAGACTCCACAACCTCTCTGGGCAGCCTGGGCCAGGCTCTGGCACTCTCACAGTAAAGAAGTTTCCCTCACGTTGAGCTGGAACCTTCTATGCTCAAGTTTCTACCCATTGTTCCTTGTCCTATTGCTGAGCACTACAGAAAAGAGCCTGGCCCCTTCCATCTGACACCCACCCTTCAGCTATTTATAGACATTAATAAGATCCCCTCTCAGTCTTCTCCTCTCAAGACTAAACAGCCCCAGTTCCCTCAGTCTTTC
>WTSP01019987.1:0-23692 GCA_025331215.1 Actenoides lindsayi
TAAAAAAATTCACAGTAGGACTAAAAAAAAAAAAAAAAAAAAAAAAAAAAAAAAAAAGTCATTCACAGTGCCAGTATACTAAGAAAAAATAATTAGAGAAAGATTTGATTTATTCATAAAAAAAAACCCAAAACCACAACAAAAAACCCCACACAAATGTAGATTACAGTATCACTAAGCAAAAGTTGTTTCCAAAAATTATCAAGATTAGAATCTTCAGGGGCAGGGGGGGAGGGGGGAATCACTGTTTACCAATTATACATCTTATTTAAGAGAACATAATGAAATATGACAATTCTCAGTATACATCATTTGCTCATTCTATATACATGTAGCAATATAACCTAAGTTTAACCTTATTTAAGTTTAATCATTTGTTAAACAGGTAAGAACAAACATTTGGGACAGATTTTCCAACACTACTATAACAATTTAGACAACAGAAGAGTAACTTAACTTCATGTGTTTGTATTTACTGAAGAACTTCAATTGTGCCATGGTTTTAATGACAGAACTACTGATACTGACAGAAATAGAATTTTACAAACAAAAAAAGAGACAATAAAAAAAAAGCACAAGCTCTTTGCAAAGTGTTGTCTCCTGATTTATGTTCCAATGACCACTGATAACACAGCCTAAGTCACAGTATCAAAGAGCTTCCTAGATAAGAAGCTACACTATGATCCTCTGTGTTCACTGAACTTACCAGTATTTCTTCACTACTATTTTGGGATTATTGAAAATATTGGGATGCATTAAACACCATAACCAGGCGGTCAAAAGATGGGATTATCACTCTGTATTTAGCATTGGTGCAGCCTCACCTTGAGTACTGTGTGCAGTTCTGTCCCCCACAATTTAAGAAGGATATGAAGTCCCTGAATGCATATGGAGGAAAGCAACAAAGCTGGCAAAAGGGCTGGAAGGAATGTCATATGAAGAGTGGCTAAGGACTTTGGACTTGTTTAGATTGAAGTTAAGAAGGCTGAGGGGTG
This sequence comes from Actenoides lindsayi, assembly GCA_025331215.1. NCBI lineage: Eukaryota > Metazoa > Chordata > Aves > Coraciiformes > Alcedinidae > Actenoides > Actenoides lindsayi. The sequence goes on from WTSP01019987.1 coordinate 996, forward strand.
ACCTCATTGCAGGAGTGACAATTTCCTGAGGAGGAGGAGAGGGTGGTGCTGAGGTCTTCTCCCTCCTATCCAGTGACAGGATGCATGGGAATGGTTCAAAGCTGTGTCAGGGAAGGTTCAGACTGAACGCCAAGAAGCATTTCTTTATCAAGAGGGTGGTTGAACTCTGGAACAAGCTTCCCAGAGAGGTCATCAATGTCCCAAGTCTGTCAATGTTTAAGAGGTATTTTGACAGTGCCATTAATAACATCCTTTAACTTTTGGTCAGCCCTGAACTAGTTAAGCTAGATGATCCTTGTAGGTCTCTTCCAACTGAAATATTCTAGTCTACTCTAAATATTCCACTGTAAAGAAAATTTAGCTTTCTGCAACCTAGTGCTGCAAGTTCTTTAACAGGAGGAAGAAACAAAGTTTTTGTCATCAATATAAAAAGTCCAGAGTAAAAAAAAACATAAAAAAAATGTAGGGGGATATTTATATTGTGTATACAGGAAAAAGAGAATGTGTGATTGTTCATTAAAGCTCTTGATTTACTCTGAAAGATAAAGTCACTACAATAATCTTAAAGTTATTGATACCTCTCTCCGTCGAGAAGCCCAACAGGTTTGTTTGATTTTCCAAACGACAGCAGCTACCAGCAGTAAGGATAAGAAACAACTGCAATTACAAAAAAAAAAATAAAAAATAATTGTAACATAATGGTCTGAAAAAGCGTATGTTTTTAGGGTATGAAAGGTAACAAAAATACATTTAAGTGTGGAAAAATCCCCACAAAAATAGAGGAAACTAGAGGAAACTCTACCAGCATAACCAACAACAGTCAATCATCCAAGTTCAAAGTCAAAAGAGAATGCACAACTCTGATACTGTGGTTGCCTCCATAAATGCTATTACTGTCTCCATTAGCGTGGGATAAGCTCCATTACAATCATCCACATACCCACTACAGTCTTAACAAATATGCACTGTATGTCCCACATTTAGTAGGTGGAAAAAGAGGCTGAACTATAGCAGAAAATTATACCAATTTATATTTCTCTCAGTTTGTGAATCATGAATAATTTCCTAGAATGCAGGAATGATAACTGCTCAAGGAGTATAATTAGTTTGAGGACCCAGGTTTGCATGTAATGGTAAGTGTGGTTTATTCAGTTGAGTAGTACACTAAGGAAAGCATCCCAAAGAATGTTACCACATTATAGTCCCAAAGACACAACAGAAGGAGAATAAAATAAAAATAAAATAAAATAAAATATAAAAAAATAATAAAACAAAAAAATAAAATTGAACTTCTGTAGTTCACTATTGGAGCGTATGTCCTCTCTTGTGCTCCAATTTCCATTTGTAACTTTAAGTACATAAAGGATTTTCGTAGGAAGATCACTGAACTCTCAACCTCTTTTAGTGAATTTCTGGATACTTACAGATTTCTAAAGTTGACATCTAATATAAGCAGTCAGAAGATCTTTTATTTTTTTTAGACAGTTTTTCATAAAAGTATCTGGATTTTCTAGCTCTGTGAAGAACTTTCAGTCACGTTAGTACATCTGCTGTACACACAGTTTCAATTAAACCACCCTGTAACCACTGAATTATACTAGTCATCCGTAAATTATTTTTTTTTGCCAAAAAGCTTCAATATATATTCTTTAATACGGGAAATACCAAGAATTCCCTAGTAGAGCTCAGAGGAGCACTATGCATGTGCTAAACATAATCATTATTCATACAGTAACACCAACGTTTCCATGTACCATGCTGTAAATAGATCTGAAATTATGACCTAGAAGATACATCTCCAGAAGTAACAGCTCATGGCATTCAATATTTATCCCATTTATGGAAACTATTAGAAATCTGTTTATGGGAACCATAGTTTAAAGTAATGGAATGAATCACCCAATCATTCCTTGATCTGCAAGCAAAAGAATCAGCTGTACCACTGAATATTTGACAATAAAAAGTACCATTTCTCTGAGTATGTTTAAAAGTCAGTCTCCATAACACCAGATTTCCTTGATGGTTAAAGCAATACAAATCCATATGTCTTGTTATCAGCAGCTTATTCACTTAAGCCTCTTTTCACTGCAAGCTTTCAAAATTTTTTTTATCAATTTCTTCTTTGAACACCCTTGAGAAAGCCTGCCAGAGTGAGGTCAAGTTTGAAAGAGAAAAGTGCCAGATATATAAAGTGGTTTGAGCATAGAATGCTCAATTAAAATTAACATCTTGGTTTTCTTTCTTAAGAGGTGTTATTCTTTCTGTTTAGCTCCAAGAAGGCTGATAGTTATGAACCTGAAAGGAAAAAATGGTTACAAGATCTTTTTTTCCCTAGGTGCAAAGACTGACAGTCCTCTTAACAGCTGATGTCAACCACCAGTGTATTTCAGCAGGTTTTTTCATGCTCTTTGGGACTTGGTGATTTTTATGGAAAGGAAAATTCTCCCTCTCTCCTTGTATGGACATTTTTAAATATTGTGTTGAGCTTGTACTGGTTCTTGGCATAGATCCTTTAAAAAACAAAGGTACTTGGAATTTTGATTGGTTCCGATCAATAGACAGTTCAGCATGTCTAAGAACCATTCTGACAATAGAAAATTATTGGAAGAATCAACAATCTGTAGTAAAAAGATGTGACAGGGCAAGTACTGGTTCACAAATCTTAGGGAATTCAGAAGAGAAATCTCAACCTCAGACTTAAATTAATCTCAGTGTAAATCATCTTTCTACATGGGTCTTTGCTGAAAGGAATTAATGCAGTAAGAACATGTTAACTGATACACCATTTTATTGACATAGCACCTCTTACTACAAGAGCTTCTCTTAAGGGATTTTTACAACAAAACACGTAGATAGCACAAAGAATATTATGAGAGAAACTGGTGATCAGAGAATGTTCACCATTTTGTTTAATCCATCACCCCAGTTGATGCACTGATTTAACTTTTTAAAATGTGTCTTGGACTGCCTCTCTTTCTCCAGTCTGCTTTGAAAGCAAGTTCAATTTGACTGTGATTTTATATCTGCCGTCTAGGGAAAAGGAGAACAAAAAAGCCTCAGTGACCACCTGAATAAATCCAGTTTTGCAGCAACATCTTTTAAGCTTTTTAAACCAAAAGCTTCTTAAAAAGACTACTTTCCAGAAATGTTTTTCCTACCATATACTGTACAGTCTAGCTAGTAACTGCAACAGATGCTTAGGGGCAACATCAAAGTACTGACATGTTGCTATAAATTAGCATGCTAATAAGTGCATGAAATAAGGGTAAGGCATCTCACTTACTCTTCTCCTCCTCTGCAGTCCTTCCAAAACACTGAATAAGGGAAAAAGTAGTAACTTGGTTTAAAATTATAAACTAAAAGCTCCTGGGATTTGAAAAAAAAAATATATATATTCAAGAGAGCTGGACGCAAGAAATCAAGAGAGTCTTCCACTGTGAGACTGCTTCATTATGACCAGGAAATTAATCTCTTTTCTTAGAAAATTCTGTCTTTAACATTTATTAATTTCTTGAACAATTCTCTTAAGCTAGTGTTCTGGGTGAAAAAACAGACAAATTGTTTCTGTGCTCTGTATGTCAATGGAGCTGTGTCACATACAGGACTTCCCTGTCATCAAGTCAAAACACTGTTTAGTTTACATGCAAAGTCAAAATCAGAAAAGAGTGTTTCAAAGACACAATCATAATATAAATAATTGGAAACTATAGCACTGATAATGTGAAATATTTACTTCACACTTTTGTATGATCTTTTCTTGGCAAAAACACATTAAATATTTTACTTTCTTCACTGTTTGGGGTGTTTTTTACTATAAATAATCAGAAGGGAAAAAAAAATAATTCATGTTAATGAAGAGAAGACAGATATGGAAAATAGTTTTAGTCAAACTAACCTGGTTCCAGACTGTGGTGAGATAATAGCCTTTGTTTATTTAGGGCAATAAAAATTAAAACTGACTGCAAAGGATCTCACAATATTGAGTAACTTGGCAATAAAATAAGAGAATGAAATTCACTGCCAGTGAACTGAAGGCAATGTGAAGAAGAAAAAAACCACCTCTCTAGTTAAAAATACTCAATGATAGATTCTAAATTAGCAATTACCACTCAAGAAAATTGTCTTGAAGTCATTGCAGATAGTTCTTTGAACATATCAACTGAATGTTTACTGGCAGTCAAAACAACAAACAGGATGTTAGGAGAGATTAGAAAGGAATAAAGAACAAAACAGAAAGCATTGTGATGCCAGCGCATAAATCTATAGTACATATGTATCTCGAAGCACCCATCACCTCATTTCAAAAACACTATGTTTAATTTACAGACAATTTGGCTAGGGGAATGCAGGTAGAAATAAGCTCTTTTCAGTTTTGAAACAACAGATAGTTGATATGGAAACAGAGTCATAGCAGGACAAGTATAGATGGAGTTCTCCAAATCTACAGTATACTTTTTAGCTCCTTCTTATGATAGAGATATAAGAAAACACAATCATAAATAGTGTGACAAACCAGAGATCAGTGCAGTGCAAAATAGAAAAATAGAAAAATAAATAAAAACCGGCCAGCTGACAGATAAAAAAAAAAGTCACAAGGAGATCAACATGAGAGAAGGAAATTTCTAGATGGATTTGCAAGGTTCTCATAGAATCAGATCCGGTTAGTTTTCATAAGACTGATAAATAATAGCAGACAAGTCTATGCATGACACAAAGACTGAAAAAAAGTGGTTAATGGTAAGGGGGAAAAAGAAATTATACAGTGTGCTGATCGGTCAATTTCAGCAAATGTTATTTATTTTTAAGCACAATCACTGCTAAGTTATTTCCATGAGGACAGGGAATCCAGATCTCATTTACAGAGCAAGGATAGATATTCCCCTTGGAATGAAGCAATTCCCCAAATAATTCTGAGATCAGAGTGAATGACCAACTCAGGATAAATTGCTTCTGGGATGATGCAACAAAAAGGGTTAAAACAATGAGGTGCACAGTAGTACGCAGCATGTGGGTGACAAATTTATCACTCTACAAGGTATTGCCAAAACAGATACTATCAGACTCGTTGTTGAAGTTCTGGTACTTGCATGTTTTTTAAAGGAGATTAGAAACATGGAGAGAACAGGATTCCAGAAATATTCAAAGGTTGAAGAAAATCTTTTCCTGACAGCCATTTAACAAGCTCTATAGTTTCACATTTCAAAACGATCAAGTGCTGACTTGCCTACAGTTTGAATGAGTTTCCATAGGTAGAAAATACCCAAGTTCTCATTCATCTAGCACAGAAACACAGTAAGAAATAAGGTCTAGAAGCAGATATGTGAATTAACCTCACACATTATTATGACTTATTTTCTGTACCATGAAATAATTTTACATATACTGAACAGAAGAAGATTTTACTATGCTGCCATGATCAGATAATCTAAGATACAGAAAATGGATGGTTGGTAAACAGGGAGTACAAAAATTAAATGTTTTTACACAGACTTGTCCACATGGTTATAGATTTGGTCCATCATTTCTGACTCCTTACTTGAGACTCTGAATGACATGTGAATAAAAAGATAGATGCTTTTGCAATGTAGATGGCTCATGAAATGCTGACCCAGAGTACAGAGTGAATGACTTCTTGCACTTAGAATGTGAATGTTCCCAGTAAGACAATTATAATGCTAAGACATACTTAAAACCACAGCAGCCCAAGTATTATCAGGAACAAAGAAATGATCTGCCAGAAGATAATGACCTAGCTTTGCACAGTTGCCCCTTCTAACCATATGGAACAAAATAGGAGGAAACACTAAAAAAGCAGTCTTGAAAATGAGCAATTCATCACCAGTGGCACGTATTACAGGCTGATAGAAAGTTATCAACTTAGTATTAAGTAGGAGACAATAAACAATTAGAATGGATGAACTGAAGAGGAAGAAGCCTTGAATATATATAGTTTATGTTCAGAGGAAAGTGGCCAAGGACGGGCTGCAAGAGAAACAGAGTCTAGCAGTAAGGTCTAGGCTAGACAGATGATCTTCCCAGAAAGGCTCTGGGGAGTATGAAAAGATAAATACTTATGTAATAGAACCAAGAAAAAGAAAACTGCAAGGAATAATTACTTCCTGCATAACTAGTTTTGCAGAATAAATTTTTAATTTACAGAAGTCATATTTAGATAAATTTAGTGCAGTTCACAGACCTGGCTGAGGAGTGAGAGGGTAGTGTTTTCATAACAGAACTTATTTTCTGTCTACGTGTTTAGGAGGCAGACTGAAAATCATAACAGCAATTAGTGCGTGTGTTTCTGCTTCATATGTGCAAATTAAAATGAAACCTGTAGATCATCTTTAAAGAAACTCAAATTACACACATAAATACAGGGGAAAAATGTGTGATATGAAATGGCCAGTGTGGTTGGACTAGATGAATTCATGACATGTTAGTGCCTTAAGCTCTATGAATGCATTATAAACACACTATAGAATTCCTTTTTTTTTTTTCCTTATTAATGCCTGTAAGTTACATATTGTATCAAAAGAGTACTTCTCTTAAAATGAAAAAAATAACTTATTTTCGTAGTGATGTAAAAGGAACTATTTCATGAATTAAATATAAATATTTTAAGGACCAACTTTGTAAATGGAAGGTAAATACAACAAAACAAAATGTTCCATCCTTTGCTATTTCTTTTCTCATTCTCTTATTATTTAACATGCAAAGAGAAATTAAAATGTCCAAAAATGTATGTAAACACTCATGCACGAATAATTGTTGTTTCTACGCTTTTCCTTGAGCCACTAATTTGCATAATAATTCAGTATCAATTTACATATTAGATTAAAGCAAACACTTCTTCAAAATTTACCTGAAATCAAGTATACTTTTAATTCTATTAAAATTAAAAATCGTGTGCTATTCTACTTTGAGCACCCTTCACATTTACTCAGCTTACGACAGGGGACAAAGTACAGCAGTTACACACAGCTGAGCATGGTGCAGAATCCCTAAATTATCCCGGGTTAAGGTCACCTTGGAAGCAGCACGTCTGTGCCACTACAGTTTCTAAAGACCATTCTAACAACTCACAAGAAAACTGATAGTCTGTTAGCTTGACTGCAGCATCACTGACATCACAGACAATTTTATACTGTCACCATGCTCAAACATGTGGTAGACATGTCCTTGGCTTCCTAGGGGGTGTGCCTGCATTGCTGGCTTAATGTGGATTTGGAGTGGGCTTCTGAATGAGTTCCCTGATTGTCACCGCTGTTGCCCTTTGGCTCATATTGTTGAGCAATTTTGAAGCTCATGATGCAGAAGCTGAACTGGAAGATGAGCAATGTACACTCCAGAAATAAATGAGCTTTTGGTCCATGGAACCAAATTAGAGCTAGTCTAAAATGAAAAAATGACAAGATGAATATCATATATTCCTCAGCACCACTTTACTCAACAGACAATCTTCTATTTGTCCACACTGCTTACTAATAGAGACATAAGCATCTAAAGATTATAGAATCATAGAATGTTAGGGGTTGGAAGGGACCTCTGGAGATCATCGAGTCCAACCCCTCTGCCAAAGCATGATCACTAAGTGCAGACCATGCTGGAATGCATCCAGGTGGGTTTTGAAAGTCTCCAGAGAAAGACATTCCACAACCTCTCTGGGCAGTCAGTTCCAGTGCTCTGTCACCCTCACAGTAAAAGAAGTTTCTCCTCATGTTGAGGTGGAACTTACTATGTTCCAGCTTATATCCATTACTCCTTGTCCTATTACTAGGCACCATGGAAAAGAGACTAGCCTCTTCCACTTGACACCCACCCCTCAGATATTTTTAGACATTAATAAGGTCCCCTCTCAGTCTTCTCTCAAGACTAAGCTCCAGTTCTCTCAGCCTTTCTTCATAGGAGAGATGTTCAAGTCTCTTAATCATCTTCATAGCTCTCTGTTGGACTCTCTCCAGTAGATCCCTGTCTTTCTTGAACTGGGGTGACCAGAACTGGATACAGTATTCCAGGCATGGTCTCACCTCCCTAGACCTTCTGGATACAGTATTATTAATGCAACCCAGGATGCTGTTGGCCTTCCTGGCCACAAGGGCACATTGCTGTCCCACGGATAACTTATTATTCACTAGGACTCCAAGGTCTTTATCCATGGAGCTGCTTTCCAGCAGGACAACCCCTAATATGTACAGGTGCCTGGTGTTATTCCTCCCCAGATGCAGGACTCTACACTTATCCTTATTGAGCTTCATAAGGTTCACCTTCACCCAGCTCTCTAGACTGTCTAGATCTCATTGGATAGCAGCACAGCCTTCTGGTGTGTCAGCCACCCCTTCCAGTTTCATATTACCAGCAGAATTGCTGAGGGTACACTCTCCTCTCATCCAGGTTATTGATGAAAACATTGAACAAAACTAGACCCAGTAATGATCCTTGGGGAACACCACTGGCCTCCAACTTGACTCTGTACTGCTGATCACAATCATCTGCACTCTGTTGTTGAGACAATTTTCAAACCACCTCACAGTCCAATAGTCTGTCCCACATTTCTTGACTTTTTCTACAAGGATGTTATGGGAGACAGGATCAAAAGCCTTACTGAGGCCAAGGCATGTGACATGCACTGCTCTCTGTCAACTCATTTGATCATGCCTTCATAGAAGGAGATCAGATTAGTCAAGTAAGATTTCCCCTTAGTAAATCCACGAGACCTTAAAAGCATCGTATCTATTGTTGGTACTGATGTTAGGGGGTGGTGGATAATCCTTGGTCCTGCTTTTGCAGGTAACCAGGGTCCAGGGTGTCTCATTGTCAGGATGAAGAGAGAACAGGGAGCCCTCTGTGTTCTGAGCCCTGACTGACTGTTGGACCTGTTTAGAGCAATGCAGTGACTGACTCCAGGAGTCTATTTCCCTTTCACACTTCCCTATGCTCCTCAGCCTGACCACTTCATCCTTCAGCTCAGCTACCAGGCTGGACAGATCCTTTACCTGGTCACCTCGTATGCAGGTGCCAGCTTCTGCTGCCTCCGTTCCGAGCGCCAGGTCCAGGCCCTCTGTGCAGCTGGAGGGAGAGCTCCATTTGGGTCGCCACATTTTGTTTGGCAGCAGCTTTTGGCCGGGTTGCAACCACAGCCATGTGCTCTCCTGGGAGGATGCTGACGACCAATTAAATTAGTTCGCTCCTGCCCAGCTCCGTGCCTGCCATGAGTGGTTTTTTTTAGTAGGAGTTGGGTCATCAAGGCAACTATTGCTTAATTCGTTAACCTTGCTGCGCTGAGTGGGACAATAGCTAAATATCCCTCGAGAGCCACAAAACTTATCTCACTTCCTTTGCTGAGTGCACAAAAATGTACACTTCACTAAATAGCAACCTTAATGGTTACCCTACACTATATATTAATGTTTCTCCTTTGTACTAACTATTGTATTTTCAAACATGAACAAAAAAATAACTGTTCAGGAAAAAAAAAAAACCACCCTGATGACAAAAAGTCTTTTAAATGTAGATACATGCAAAGAAAACAAGTCTCCTAAGTTAATGTTTTTAAATTACTATTGCAGAAGTTTCCTAAGAGATCATGTATACTGTTTTTCTAATAATTTTTTTTTCTGAAATATTATTTACTGTCTTTTTATCGGCAAATAGAGCACATTTTAATTGATATGTTATAAAGCAAGCACAACTCTAGAGTATAAAATAATTGAACAATTATTTTTCTAAAACCATGATTTCAAATAGCAATTATTGTCACAGAAAATTATTTCTCTCATTGTACTTGACAAGAACATTGTGTTTATGATTATGATGTGCTAGGTTCAGCCATCCTTACTTGTGTTAACTAATATACACATGACAAGCAGCTCCAAAGATTTCAGCGGGATTATCTTAAGTACAAAGTACTGTAAACATAATATTAGGAGTCTGATATGCATGAGAGTAGTATCTTTTTATTTATTTATTTTTAATGATTAATTAAATTGTTCTGAATCACACAGTTTTACAAACACTGTTGTAAGTATGAATATTTCGATGATTAGCAATTCTTAATGATTCTGGGAATGAAGTGTTACAATTGCAAATTAAACTGCATAAAGACTTAGAGAAAGTAGTTGTGTCCAGGAATGGAGCAGGCTACACAGCTTCCAACCCATGGTAGTGCAGTGTGTGGGCTCAAGGAAATAAATCTTGGCTGACCCTGCAAAGCCAAGACATAGAATCATAGAATAGTAGGGGTTGGAAGGAACCTCTAGAGATCATCAAGCCCAACCTCCTTGACAGAGCAGGATCACCCAGGGCAGGCCACACAGGAACAGATCCAGACAGGTTCTAAGTATCTCCAGAGAAGGAGACTCCACAACCTCTCTGGGCAGCCTGTTCAAGTGCTTTCTCCCCTCATGGTATAGAAGTTTTTCCTCATGTTGAGGTGGAACTTCCTGTGTTCCAGTTTGTGACCACTGCCCGACGTCCTATCACGAAGCGCTAATGAAAATAGACTGGCCCCTTCTACGTGACACCCACCCTTCAGATATTTGTAAATATTATTAAGATCCCCTCTCAGTCTTCTCTTCCACAGACAGCGAGTAGTGCTTGTTTCCTGGTCTAAGAGAGTGAAAGACACTGCCTACCAAGCCAGCATTACCACCAAGGTGACTCTGGAATGTCTTCCTTTTATTCTTGCTAGTTGTGAGAAATACTATCAGCACCTCCATGCACTGGCTGCAACCCACACTCCATTTTCTGGACTGATCAGCTAATAGCTGCAACTTTTACCTCTTGAGCTACATATATTTTACTGTAGCACATACTTAAATATGGCTGGGGTTTTTTTTCCCATCAGCCTATATCCCATTCTGACTGAGATTATTTCTGCCCCTGTTGTTTCAACAAAGCAATAGCTCCAGAGCTCCAACATTCCCCCCACAGTTTCTCCACAAAATGAAGGAACCAAAGGGAAATTTAATTCAACTGTGAATCTTCTAATAAAAAAACCAAAACAAAACAACCCCATACAAAAGGTTTAAGCCCTCAGTTTTTGCTTTCTGAACTGTAAAGTGAAAGAAATGCTTGAATATGAAATAAATTATCTACAATGTTATTTAAAACTTCAACTATTACCAAAAATAACTTAAATGCAAATTTGTATTTATTTATTTGTGTCTCGAATGGAATTCACACAAGTTAAGCAGCACCTTTCAAGTTCATTTGAAACTAATTACATGGATAATTCTTCTTATCTAGATGACAGTGATTAAAATGCTAGTTTGAATGCAGTCCTGAAAATCTATATATACCCAAAAATAAATCTTGCATGAAGTGTCTCTTGAAAGTCAAATAATTGCCCCTAAAATTCACTTCTCACAGGTACATAACTGGTAGCCTTATAAAAAACAGAGTAACAGTTACAAAGAAATATATATGTCATTCTACTAACCCGGTACTCTCAGGCAGAATCCTATTTGGTAAGAATGCAAGATAAAGGATATCCACATTAGACTTGTTCTACTGTGTCATGGTTGATTAACAGGCACAGCAGCCGTGCAGAGATGCAGTTCATAAACTTATTAACCAAGGTTTCAAAAGAAGATTTATAAAAATTACCGGGCATCATGGAAATACATTAGCTCATAGATTAACAAATACATTCATATATGGAGAGTGAACTAAAATAATTTTTCTTTAATATATACAAAACTTCTTGAAGACAGCAATAGAAAATCTGAATACCCTTTTTTCGCCATTCAAACAGTAAAGTAATTGCCATAAACAGCTCTCCAGGTATAGAAATCACTAGCACATAGTATTCTTCTAAGGTGAGAAAAGGCTGACAGTGTATACAATAGGAATTAGAATTTAGAATAAATTCAATTGTTAAATAGTAGAAGCATTTCTATTTATTTGAGTATTTAACATGTATTAAAAAAAAAAGTCAAAAGAATAGGTTTCAATTATTTCAAGTTCTTGCACTTCAACATAGTGTTCTTCAACGCCAGCCTCTCAGGTATCATCAGCATAGGCTCAAGTTAGAATCACAGAATCATAAATGTTGTAAATAACTGTCTACTAAACATTATCATGACTGCTAAACCATGTCCTGAAGTGCCACATCTAGACGTTTTTTGAACACCTCCAGGGATGGAGATTCTAGCACCTCCCTCAGCAGCCTATTCCAATGCTAACCACTCTCTCAGGAAAGAAATTATCTCTGATATCCAATCTAAACCTCCCCTGGCGCAACTTAAGCCCATTTCCTCTCCTACTATCACTAGTTACTTGGGAGAAGAGTTCAACACCCGCCTCACTACAGTCTCCCTTCAGGTAGTTTTAGAGAGCAATAAGGTCTCCTCTCAACCTTATCTTCTCTAGACTAAACAACCCCAGGTCCCTCAGCCATTCCTCTTAAGGCATTTTCTCCAGAGACTTTATCAGCTCTGTTGCTCTTCTCTGAACTCACTCCAGCATCTCAATGTCTTTTTTTTATACTCTGGTGCCCAAAACTGAACACAGTACTCAAGCTGCAGCCTCACCAATGCTGAGTACAGGCGCACGATCACTTCTCTACTCCTGCTGGCTGTACTGTTTCTGATACAGGCCAGGATGCCATTGGCCTTCTTGGCCACCTGGGCACACTGCTGGGTCGTGCTCAGCTGGGTGTCCACCAGCACCCCCAGGTCATTTTCTACCAGACAGCTTTCCAGTCACTCCTCCCCAAGCCTGTAGCATTGCCTGGGGTTGTTGTGACTGAAGTGCAGGACCTTGTTAAGCCTCATCCCATTGACCTCTGTCCATGAATCTGATCTGTCTAGATCCCTCTGCAGAGCCTTCCTACCCTCGAGCAGATCAACACTTCTCAATTTGGTGTCATCTGCAAACTTGCTGAGGGTGCACTCAATCCCCTCACATCCAGATCATCAATAAAGATATTAAACAAGACTGGCCTCAGCACTGAACACTGGGGAACACCACTAGCCGACTGGATTAGCTTCATTCACCACAACGCTCTGGGTTCAGCCACCCTGAGAGTTTTTAACCCAGCAAAGAGTACGCCCGTCCAAGTCATGAGCTGCCAACTTTTCCAGCAGAATGCTGTGGGATATTGTGTCAAAGGCCTTAATGAAGTCCAGGTAGGCAACATCCACAGCCTTTCTCTCATCCACTAGGCAGGTGACCTGGTCATAGAAGGAGATCAGGTTCATTAAGTAGGACCTGCCTTTCATGAACCCATGTTGGCTGGGCCTGATCCTCTGGTTGTCTTCTATGTGCTGTGTAAGCACACCCAAGATGAACCTCTCCATAATCTTCCCTGGCACTGAGGTCAGGCTGACAAGTCTGCAGTTCCCTGGATCATCCTTCCAGTCTTTCCTGTAGATGGGCATCACATTGGCGAGCCTCCATTTATTCCCCAAGAAAACAGCAAAACTTTGTGAAGACAATGGGCTAGTGGGGGACCCTACTCCCACAGAAGACATTCTTTGTTTTCTGTACATTAGAATCAGAAATATTAGATTTTTTTTTTTGAAGGAAAGAAAAGTTTAGCAGATCAGTGTAATAGAACTTTCTATAGAATTTCATCTCCCACAGAGTAGATGAAGATGAGAAATATTTCTATCTTGGAGGACAATTATTGACTACAGCAGAAAGATTGTAAAGGAATTCCTCAGAAAGGACCTTATTCCCTGGTCTTATGAAGAAAAATATGTGGAAAAGCATAGATATTGTAACTTACTATAAAGAAAAAGAGTCCTACTAAAAATCTCAGACACAGTGTAGCTTTAAAGATACCCATAACTGTATCACTGCACTGGCCACTATAGGAGGTGCACACACATATGTGCAAAAATTCTTAAGGTTTTTTTTTTTTTTTTTTAAAACCAGATATTGCTTAAATCTCAGAATTTGACATAACATTTTTGAATCAGTAGCACTCAGATGTGGAATTTCATATCCTCTAGCAGTGTTTCATCCAAGTAACATTTCTTTTAGCCCATGTTACAACTTATTTTTAAAAATTAGATTTTTAAACTTATGGTTAGACCTGTGTTACAACTATATTCAAGAAAATATTCAAAGGAAAGCCCCTTTAAGAAATCACCTCCTATATGGCTACATGCTAAATTTTCTGAAATTCCAAATCAAATAATTCATTCCAGTTCCAAAAAGGTAGCACTAGATTTTAGGAGCTTCCCGAACAACTCTAACCTGACTGTGATCATGAGATGATATCGCCGATTCGCTGCAGCTGTATTCTCTTGCATAGTTCATACCTTTTTTGGGTTTGAGGAATTCTCATTAACTGTCAAGGCCATCTCTAGCTGCCCAGCCAAACAACAAGCAAAAAGTAAGGAAGGACACAAGTGATCCAAGCTGACTATTACTTCCACAAGGTAAGTCTGAATTATCCCAATGACACTATTTTCTAAAATATCCAAGAAGTTTGCACCACAGCCACCTGGACCACTTTTGTATGTATACTGTAACTATATATTTTATACATATATAAAAAAATTAAACAAAATTGTAGAGGTATTATGGGAGAAGAATGGAGTTACAGAATATGATTGTTTTACTGCTTAGATAAATAGCAATATAAATAGCAATATAAATAGCAATAAAAGTGTATGAGTTGCCTCTACTCAAGCACTTCTACTCAAAACACCAATATTGAATGGTGCAGCAGAGTATTAACAGTAGGTACTTACGGACTGATTCACCCAAACCCTGACACTTCACAGCACACTGCATGCCTGTGTATACAGCAAATTCTAAGCGAAGGATCAGATGCAGTGGCTGAGGTGCTCCAGCTGTTTTGCATCTAGATTGTAACTTGTTTTGTAAGTAATGAAGATTTGTTGTAGTAAAAAAATGCTTGCTGACTTTAGGTGGCCTATTAGGCAGTGGTAAATATTTTCTGATAGTAGCAGACTTTATGCTTTGAAACTGGTTTTGGCAGAGAAGGCAAAAGAAAGGTCATGGGCAAATTAAAGAGATACCCCTGTGCCATGGAGCTTTCTGACTGGTTTCAACAGGACCACTGAATGTTGTAGCACAGAACATTTGGACTGCTCTATTGAAATTAGGAGATATACATGAAAGGAAAACGAGCCTTAAAAAACCCCAGTGTACTGTCAAAAGCACACTGTAAGAAGTCTCGAGAGGAACACATTCAAAACAAGTATTAAAAACGTAACCGAAAGAATTTTATTGAGGAGGAAGAGCAAAATTAAGTAACATAATAAACTAAAACTTCAATAATGGTATTAATAAAGCTTCACAATTTAAGCTCTGAATGCATAACTAAAATCAGAGACTAAAGTATCAGTGTTATCTACTGCATTTTATATAAATGATTATTTTAAAGTAAGTAGCATCAATGAAATATCAGTATCAATATAAATATATTAGTTTATCAGTAAGAACAGCTACCATATCCATGTAAAATTGTTTATTAATATATATTGAGTGTAGAAAACCAACGTAATCCTTCATCTCCTGGGACATAAACTCTAACTCCTATAATAGTTTAAAATCATCTCTGACAACTGCTCCTACAAAGCCTGGGTTTATTGGTCTTTGCTGTGCAATCAAACATCAAAATAGTTCCTGAAGATAAGGAAGAATAAAATGTGTTTGAGTGGGGAATTTGATATTTGCAGGAAAATTATTATGAAAAAAGGAGCATTGATTTTTTTAATGTACATGTGCCAAAATGTTACAGACAACTTAGGGAGTTTTAAAATAACTTTATTTAATAAAATAATTATTAAAAAATAACCATATAATATAAAAGTGAACACATACGTATTTTATATTTGTATTTTCCTATGTATTTAATCCATGTATATACACATAAAGCTGTCTTTTCATATTAAATACACCAGAAGCTACTATAGTAATGTATGAATGAATGATCAATTATGCAAATAGCCTTTGTATACAACTAAAGAGGGAAAATGGATATAGTATACGTCAGGACGCTATTCAGAAGACCAACATCACATTTCATTCTGCCAATATAACATCACAAAAAGTGAACCATAGAAAAGGACTCTGAAATATATTATGCAATAAAGCTCTAGATGTGAACTTTAACTCTCGGCAGTTCTTCCATTCACCTCTTTGAAGCAGCAAATAAAGAAGATTTACAATCAAAGGGGCTTAATCTAACATAAACTGAAATTAATCTCCATAGAATAAATAGCACATCACACCCATAAAGTGTGATTATGTTTCTTTTACTCATGGAAAAGACTTTCATATTTCATATAATTTTATGGGCTTGCCCTTCATGGGTGAAATACTCTATATTTCTCTCAACAAGTGATGTTATATATACAAATCCCAGATCTAAAAAGAAAAACAAAACAAAATAACTGTGTCCATTAAATTTGCAGACAAATTTCTTTCACTGCACTGTTTCTCTAGTGTAGATGTTATAATTTGATAATAAATCACAGAAATATAAAATACATTTAAAGATTCACCAAGCCATGTCAGCATTGTTTAGTGTATTAAACTCAAATATAATAAAGAAATGTAATACATTGCTAAAGCACTTTTCCCTTCATTATGTAACATTTCCAATACCTTTTTCAAAGTGTCAAATACATTTGAAGTGGTAGCTGTAAAAAAGTCTTAACTTTCCCTATTAAAAGCCCTATTAACATGAAATCTTCCTGAAGACAGAGTAAAGATTTTTAGATTTCCGTACCAAAGAAGAATGATTATTCTTCTGTGATTGTACTGCATAAAGAATACAAAGCCCCTGATACCCCCTCAACCTGACATTTAGAATTTGGGCTGAAAATACTCATGACATGTAAGGAAATAAATAATTTTGAAACTTTAGAGTGTTTCCCTGAAATATCACCAAGAAATATTGAAAACATAAACAATTATGATCCAGAACATAATTGGGCCACACCAGCAGATTAAATTCAAATTTAATAATATAAATAGATCATTTTAATGTGTAATATTTAGTGTGGCTTATTAGAGCTCACAGAAAAGTTTCTGTAATTTTGCTTCTTCTTGAGAAAGTGTAGCCCCCTTCATTGAGCCTAAATAAATTAATTTAAAAATCTAAACTCTTCCACACAAAATGCTTCATTTGGTACCAGAAAGTTTTACTGGAATATTTTTCTTAATATTCAATTTTAAAAGCTCATTAGCTGAATTCCTTTGAATTCAGATACCTCTTCTAAAAAATAATAATTAGATGTAATATTTTAGCATCTATGAAACCCACAGCACAAAACACAGTGTATCACTCTCTCTTCTCTTTTTCTGTGACCAAACCACCCTGAATATTTCTCTACTGACATAAATGGATTGCTCCATGTCATTCACTCCACAGCATGCCATACCAACTGCCTCTGCAAAGACAGGTTGGCAGAGTGCTTGAGAAAGCTGCTTGTCACTTGCCATAACAGACAATGACATTATTGCTGAAAGAAAAACCTCAACATTTTTTACTTCCTTTATTTTTTGTTATTAATTTTGTTCAGCAGTTTTTGCTTCACTTCACTCTATACTTAGATCTAGAAAGAAACTTCTGAAGTTAACTCTGCAACTGGTACATATACCTTGTCATAAGAAGACAGAATTGCTTCTCTTTTAAATTAAAATGACAAAAGCAAAATTTCAAGTCCATTTATCACAGATGAAAACCGTTTCTAGCTCTTTTGTTTAAAGTACTGTGGACTGGAATTGCATAAATATGTGACCAGGATTAAGCACACTAAAAGACAAATAGCTGTGAGCGCCAAATTGTTTTAGTCTAAGAAAACAATTGACTAATCAGATTTAAGAAAATACAATATAAAGTGTAGGGAATAAAAACACAAACAAAATATGAATTGTCTATGCTGTTTCTTAGGAAACAAACTACAATGCAGCTGAATGCATCCCTGAAAGCAGAAGATTACAAAACTGTTTCAGAGCAAGGCAGCATGCAATGTAGGGAGTCTTCAAAAAAAGACATACTTGGGACGTATATTTCAGGTGCCACCTTCTGATACCTCAGATTGCAATGAGATCTTATAAAAGCAAAAATAGCAACAAAATGGTTTTTGGAATGCTAGGCTACAGCACCATACAAAATGAAGAGTGCAATTTAAGATGCCCTTTTTTTTTTTATCCTTTTTCTCTAAAAAAACAAACTAGGAATTAAATAAAAAAAAATATTTCAAAAGCTACTGCTGTCACACAAATCTTCACCCTACGACTCCCCTCTGTATCTATGCAACTCCAGAACTTATTTCTAGTTATTATGAACTGATCACAAATTGGGATTAAGCACTTCACCAGGCACAGCGAACATCTCTCACTTACTGTATTTAATACATTCCGCAAGTGAGAAGTTCAAAATTTTAAATGCATCTACTCAAAGGGAGGAAAAGCCCATACCTGTTGTATATAAAGCAAGTACATAGGCCATGCTCAGATACACCAAGCTACAAAATTATTTTGCACTTTAAGGAAAGTCTATGTTTAAATCAGATTAGAGCAAACACTAGTACACCAATACACACTTGCAAATGACTCAAAGGACAAACATAGAAAGAATTAAAATAAGAATGAAATAATGGAAAACAGTTCTGTTCATCAAGGGATTAAATGACTCATCTGTTGTTCTGAAGAGCAACCGATCCAGTGGTACCAGGGAATCTCCTTTGCCTGCAGGCCAGTAACATGTGGCTGCCTTCTCAGGAAAAATGAATATATCAAATAATTCTACAGTGATAACAAAGTTTCTGGGTGATTAAGAGAGTGGAAGACATTCCACAATTCAAACCAAACATTTTAAACAAAAGAAAAAATGACTCATATTGCCCACTGCAGTATGGATATGCTTGTCCCAGTGGAAGTCAGACAACTGTTTGCTTCTAAGTGAGGTGAAAACTGTTTAATGCATGGCTAAGTAAAAATCAATTTTATTCTAGCCCCAAATGTAAAATCCATTTTGCTAAGATAACTTGATTTTCATGTTACCAGAAAATATTCTAATTTAGATTTATAAGACTTCTGCACTTTCTGAGAATCCAGCCATGGTGGACATGATCTGTTCCTGACACACTGTGTTACAGAGATCAATATTTGATCTCATACAGCTACGCATGACGAAATTTAACATTTATTTATCATCCTCTATTTTAACAAAAACAAAACACAAAGCGAAGCAGACACACCAAAGGATGCTGGTAAAGAGAAGGAATTAATCCATTTCAAATTTACACCCAGACTGACAGATTCAGATACAGAAGCTCTCAGGAGCTCTAATACAACCCTCTGAAATGCAGCCATCCGCTGCCACTGCATAAAGCACAACTAAAGCGACTGCTCTGAGATTTTGGCACACAGTCATATATTTGGGGTTGATACAACTGGTTCTTCAGTATCAGCTGCAATTCATATTGCAGATCATGCTACTAGTCCTCATCCTGATCAGAATGCCCATCCCTTCCTCCTGTAATAAACACTAGGAATATTTTTAATATTGTTTTCTCTCACTTGGAGTACTCACAGAAAGATTTTTCAGAAAGAATGTATGCCTGATCCTAAATTACCATGATTTTTCATAGAATGTCTTAAAGTACACACAGAAGAAGGATTTAAAAACTTTTAAAGTATCCATATTTCTTAATATCACTCTACTTATTACAAATTGGAAATTCTGTAATTCATAGTAGTAAGGAGAGATGTTATAAAAGTGACTAAATTGCATCATTCCAGTCAGTCATAAAATACACCAGTTGGCAGCTCCATCCCCAAAAGCTGAACCAGAGGCAATGGAAGGAATCATTCTGAGAGCATAAAGTAAATGTACACTCAGAGGAAGTGCCTGATTAGTTAGCGGTTGAAATGGGATTTAAGAAAAAAGTTATGACAGTAGCAGCTGCAAAAATACTAATAGCTAACTTTGTCACCTGTATCCATTTTATCTGCCTGTTTTTTGACTTGAGGCAAAGCCACATTTCTTACAAGAACTCCTGCTTCATGTTCTTGATAAAAATACTTTTTCTGAGAAATGCACAAGTACTGTTAAATTTTTCTAACTATAATTTTATTTAAAAACAGGTTTAGAAATAAAGAGTATCTTGGCTCTCTATTCTGAGATTTACTCAAATCATTTATAATAAAACCTAACAAATATTAAACATTGTCAAATTTTATGCATGGTAGACTATGATCTGAAGAAAAAGTAAATAATGTTTTCAGAAACTAAATATACTTCCTATCACATTAGAAAATGCATAAAAATGTCCTGGCTACCTACTCAGCTAGAACAATATAATCATGTAAGATTTGAAAACACTTCAAACTGCTTTATCACTTAAAAAAGCCAGGCCTCAGCTTATTGAGTGTTCTGCTGGTCAGGGTAATACAGGAGTAGACTTCCTTTAACTGTGGGGACTGCATTTCTTCAGTATAAGAAGAAACATCATTCACATTTGCTGCCTGTAAAATTTTCTAATGAGATCTGAACTGCTTCAAAGCAGGTGGAAAAAAAGAAAAAAAGTCACACACTTCTTAATTTGTGTGATGGCTAAAAGTCTTCAAGGTATGAGCCATAAAGCATTGAGTAAAGCAGCACAGATACCACATTTTTATAAGACTTTTAGGAATCTGTTGTTATTACATATCTGATTGCATTTCTGCTTTTAAAGAAAAGGTCACTGAACAAGTAGATGCAATGAAACCTTCCAGAATAAAAAGAATGAAATTATATAGGGTTTATTTTCCACCCCCCCTCCCACTAGAGTAATGTGGTCTGGAGCACTACAGTTTCTGTAATATTATGCTTATTTGTTCAAAAGACCTTGTATTTCTGTACCATTTCTGTTCTAGGAGATACAACAATATCATGGTAGATCAAGCATTAATAACAGATCTAATCATAACTTTTGTGCTTTATTATGTATAGTTTTAAATAATTTCCTTACAGAACAATACTTTTTAAAGCGTTGATACATTGGGAAAATTCTAAGAACACTTGTTATTTTGATGCTTCTGCAGTAAAATGTACATTTCATCTTTTACTCTGAAACAATGCTATAAAGGAACAGTTTTGAACTATATTTTGAAAGGTTGTTAAAAATATGTTATTGTCAAATAAACTTATTTGCTGGTTTGAATAGGGTTACACTATGTGCTCAAAACCAGGAAAAGTATAATAGCAGATGGCAGAAATGCAGCACACATTTGTCAAAACATGTTAAAAAAAGTTTTGTTATCAAGCACATTCAGATATCAAGCACATTCAAATTTGCCTTTAGACACAAATATCTTATTTGTAAATAATACTAATAAATATGACCTGGGTTATTACCGTTACCAACATAATTTGTCACTGCATTCCCATCCAGTAAAAGCAACAAACCAAACAAACCTGTATTAAAATAGTTTTGTTAGGCTACAAACTGTTGAAACCAAATTTTCAGATGAGACTTGAACATTATCAACCACTTTGGAGAGCATGTATTGATACTTTCCTTGACTAACTCTGTCCATTACAGTGAAAAAACCAAACCAAAAATTAGTTATTCCTGCATTTTCCTATCAGAAATATTCTGCAGCTTGTTTAGACTAGTGATCCTGTAGAAACAGCATCCAATTTGATACTACTGAAAGTTTTAATGGTGTCTAGACTAGAAACTTTCCATTCCAAATTTCTCAGTCTTCTTTTTTGTAAACAACATGCTAAGTATTTTTCCTGTGTATATTTTTCCCACGTTTATTTACAACATACTGAAACTACTAGTCAAGTGACAAATAACCTGACAGTTTCTTCTTTGGATCATTTATATGCACTGACTATTTACTAGCTCTGATGTCAGTGATGGTGCTACACTTGCAGCTGGGATGAATTGGGAGTGTCACTAACATTATGCATGATTGGTTTGGTTCTGTGATAAGAAAATAAATGTACTTCTGACAACTACGAAAATTCCATGCCTCTGTGCACAACACTGAAAAAACCCACACAGAAAGTGCTGGGTTGTGTCTTGGAAGGAGACAGTTAGCCAAGCAATAGGCCTAGCCTATCTTCCTAGCAGCGTTAATCAATTTAGGATTTCCTTTCCCTTTTCTCTTACCACTCAAGTTCTGCTTTGCGTACTGTAAATCATCTGTGTGATATTTTTTGTTTCTATTATTTTCCTTTGAAACACACTATGAGAGCTCCAGCCTATGTCTACAAACACCTTAATACCAATCCAGTTGATATTACATTAAGATTTAAAAAAAATTATTTTGATAAACACTCTGTTTCTCATCATAAACATCAAACCCTAGCTTAATTTGTGTACACCTTTGGAGGATGACCATTCATTAGGTTTGGTACCTTGCTTGGATTACTAAAATGCACTATTCATAGCATTTCCTGACTCCTCAACATAATTCTGCAGCTAGGTTCCTAAGTTTGATCACTAACATCATGCTGCAGATAGCTGCCAGACCCTCTTGATCTGAACGCCAGCTGAAAGCTTTGGTTATACAATTGGGCTGGGTCTGAATCAAAGGCAGTGGTAGGATAGCTGCCAGCTATCCTACAGCCTTTCTTTCTGTAAGGGGATTACATTGGCCTTGGCTTCTGTAGTGGGTCTGGCTGAGCTGTTGTTCCCCATCCAGCTCTCATGCTGCAGTACTGGGAGCTGGAGGGTGTTGATAACACACCCATGTTATGACTGCCAGTG
>WTSP01019988.1:8099-20947 GCA_025331215.1 Actenoides lindsayi
AAAAACCCACAAACAAACCACTTTCTGAAAATTTATGAGAGCTTTGTGAGAAACTAGATAGCAAAAAATAAGTAAGGAAGGGGAAAGGGATGAATTAGGGAACTGGACAGGAGAACAATTCATAAATTTTAAACTCCATTCAGGCCATGTCATTTAATATTCCTTTTACTCTATTTCCATGCAGATAATGCTCACTGCATACCATTAGAACCTTTACAGCTGTAATGGGTCTGGCTGAGCTGCTTTTCCCCATACAGCCCTCATGCTGCAATACTGGGAGCTAGAGGGTGTTGATAACACACCTTTGTTATGACTGCCAGTGTTCACACGGCACCAGAGGGGGGGGGCGGCAAGATGGCAGAGGGGATACAGCCTACTTGAGCTGACCAATAGGATATTCCATACCATATGATGTCAACTATATAGTTGTCAACATATAGTTCAACTATAAAGGGAGAGGGCAGGAGAAGGATGGGGCCATTTAGTCTGTCCTCCGAGCAACTGCTACGTGTTCTGGAGCCCTGCTTCTTGGGACAGGTCCGACATCATCTGCACATGGGAAGTAGAGAATAACATCTTTGTTCATCACAAGCCATGGGGTTTTTTTTTTTTCCATCTTATTTTCTCCCTGCGTGTTGTCCTGATGGAGGTTGGGGGGGAGTAATAGAAGGGCTTGATGGGCACCTGGTGCCCAGCCAAGGTAAACCCACTACAACAGCTGTAAGAAATGTTAAGAGACTGAGAAACATAACAGACTATTTTTCGTGTGCTGTTATGTCATAATGCCCTTGGATATCACACACTGTTGTTCCTTCCAGTTTTATAATGAATTAGGAAATTTGTGCAAATCATATCTCTTTTGTAAAGCTACATCATACCTGGTAGCAAAACCTTCATATTCTTCTTAAGTTTATTTTCTGTGCTAGAGTGGGTTTTGTCGTTAGGAAAGGATGCTCTAACAGCTTAGTCAACTTTTATAGGAATGTTGTCTGGCATACATTTCCATCAGCTGTCCCTTTAAACATGGCAAAGTTAAGAAACTGCAGCCATAAATCAGCCATCTGGTAGCTGATGATTCATCTCTGTCCCTTAGAGATTGCATTTTTGCTTTGCTTTTCCTTAGAATCTGTGTTTGCGTGTGCTCACAAGAGAATGAATTTTCAGGAGATTCATTGAGTTCAGGACTACTGTCCTCTTTGACATACTCTCTGTTTTGCAAAAGCACTGGTAGGGACAGTTTTTTTTCTGGGACCGTATCCTTTCCATGTGTGAGTGAAGCCATTGTGGGTTTAGGCAGCCACAGATTTCAAAACATTTAGTTCTGATCTCCTTGACATAAGAGTTATTAAATTATACTGAAACAGAGTTGCAAAATGTTCCCATACCTGCCTGTATAGACTTTCAAACATTCTGCTTATGGATAATGACGCTAACTCTTCCATGGTTTCTAGGCATTTTTTAAGAAATAGAGGAAAAACTTAAAACAAAGGGGTTTAATTTAGTTACACTCTCTGTGATGCCCTGCCTGTTAGTCTTTGAGAAAATTAGAAGTCAATGAGGGATGGCTGGGAAAAGATCGTTCTTCAATCTCTAGAAGTCTTTATTTTACAGGATAATGTCCGCTTGTTATTTTAACACTATTAGCACTCTTGAAAAAATAAAAATAAAAATAATCATAAGTGTTCTGGTTCTGCCTTTACAGAGGA
The DNA here is from genome assembly GCA_025331215.1 of Actenoides lindsayi. NCBI lineage: Eukaryota > Metazoa > Chordata > Aves > Coraciiformes > Alcedinidae > Actenoides > Actenoides lindsayi. Next base: position 9,806 of record WTSP01019988.1, read on the forward strand.
ACCTGTATACTAAAAAGTGATAACTACTGAAATTATAATCAGAATGTTTGGGAAGAGGGGGGGAAATGGTATAGTAATTAAGGCTGAGCTGTCCTTTAAATTCATCTCCATAATATTTAAATGCATTCATTAACTCAATACATAATTAGGAGGCATGCCATTAATGGCACAGTTCTGAATGTTTATCAAATTACTTCCAATCATTGGTGTATCTTGATGATGCCCAGCAATCCAGTGTATGGATATCAATAAAATACTAATTATGAAATACTAACTATAATCACTCCATAAGGTCTAAAAAGAAGCATTAATGTTTAAATTAAATTAAATTAATTTTATTGACTTAATTATTGAAGGATGAGCTGTTCCAAGCTGTAAAATTCTGAACTGACATTTCAAATTACTTCATACTTATAATTAATACCAATTCTTCTAAAAGCAAAGACTACAAACAAATAGATACTGGAGATAATAGGTCATGTAAATTAGCACATGCTTGTTCACCAACTGTTGAAAAATAGTTAACTTAAAAATAAATTATACCTTTTTTTTTTTTTGCTTTTTAGTAAACAAAGAAACAACACCACAGAACATCTATAATCACAAGCTGCTTAAGAAAGCCTTCTCTATTTGTCATGTAGTCAGACAAACTACAATTGCAATAGGAAGTGTTTGTTAACAGCTAAGCAAAATACGTAGGCAACTCACAACTTTATCTTTTTTATTTATTTATTTCTCCTTCTCTCTCTGCAATCTAATTTCCCTATGTCTGGGCTCACATCTAACCCTAAGGCAATATACTTGATCATTAATCTTTTCATTCATAAAGTCTTAAACATTAATAATGTGATGAATAGTCTGAGTTGAAGGAAATGTTGCTATGCAAATCTTACAGATGTTTAAATATTCCTGCATTTGTTTTCCACTGTATTAGGAGGTATTTAACCCATGTTTGTCTTCCACTTGTAATAATTAATTATTAGAATGCTTATAAACTTTTTCAGGATTTGTTCACAGGTAACTGATAAGTTTGCAAAAAGATTATGCAAGAAAGTATGGTTTTATATTCAGAACTTTGTTTTGTTTTATACAACAAAAGATAACACAGCAGGTTGTAGAGGATAGGGTGGTCTGCTGGTTTTGGCTTGGATAGAGTTAATTTTCTTCATAGTAGCTGGTGTGGGGCTATGTTTTGGATTTGTGCTGAAAACAGTGTGTTGATAGTAGAGAGATGTTCTTATTGCTGAGCAGTGCTTACACAGAGTCAAGGCCTTTTCTACATCTCACATCACCCCACCAGCAAGTGGGCTGGGGGTGCACAAGAAGTTGGGAAGGGACACCGCTGGAACAGCTGATCCCAACTGACCAAAGGGATGCCCCGTACCATACGATGTTGTGCTCAGCAATATAAAGCTGGAGAAAGAAGAAGGAAGGGGGTGATATTTGGAAGGATGGCATTTTGCCTTCCTAAGTAACTGTTACGCATGATGCAGCCCAGCTTTCTTGAAGATGTCTGAACACCTGCCTGCTGATGGGAAGGAATGAATGAATTACTTGTTATGTTTTGCTTGCGCTTGCAGTTTTTGCTTTACCTATTAAACTGTCTCTATTTCAACCCATGAGTTTTCTCACTTTTACTCTTCCAGTTCTCCTCCCCATCCCAATGAAGGTGAAGGAGTGAGTGCTTAGTTGCCATCTGGGGTTAAACCATGACAAGCAGATATGGGAGGCACTGCTGTGTAGATATGTTGGGGCTGTGGCAAGGTTTTGGTGCCTCACAGAAGAAGAATCATAGAATATTAGGGGTTGGAAGGGACCTAGAAAGATCATCTAGTCCAACCCCCCAGCCAGAGCAGGATCACCTATATCAGATCACAGAGGAATGTGCCCAGGTGAGTTTTGAATGCCTCCAGAGAAGGAGAGTAAGGGCTGTTTGATGGCTGCAGGCTATTTAAAAGGCATGTTACTGGGTTTCTTTATGCTCCCAGAGATACTGCATCTGTGCTCATGAAGATAATCTCACTGATTTTCAGGTCAGGTCTTCATTAGCACATAACTGAAAGCTAAGCTTTATTCTTAAAGACATACTAACTGGGACAAATGGGACAAAGCTAAGGTATCTCAGGCAAGCTATGATCTAGGTTTTGGCAGGATATGTGTTGAGATTAACTACAATTGTGTCTATTCTGGAGTACCTCAGAGCTGAACTCCTATTAGTGTTTAGCTTGAATCACATATCTCCAAATAGCCTCAGAAATCTTTAAATCTGAATCAAATGTATTTCAAGTTCTTCAAGTTTTCACCTATAAATATTAATAATTAATTGAAAGGAATGTGATTGAGTTTCCATTACTTTGAAATAATGAGGTGAAACTACATTATGTTTTCTAGATAAGGTATAATCCATTATAAAGGTCAAAACAGTCTTTCTTAACTCTTGGTATACTTTCTTTTGGAGGGGATGACTTCAAACTATGGAAGAGCATAAGTTATTCAGAGTCCCAGATAAATTAGCAAGAGCTTCAAAATAGTGTATTTCTGAAGTTAAGTTAGTTAATTATGTTTACACTAAATGCTGTTCTGATAGGTGTATATTCTTATGCAGAACCAGATGTGTACAGGTTTTACGACCTTGTAATGAAATTAGAAGCTACTTTAGGACAGGATCAAAAAGGTAGCTCAATGTCTGTTGGCCTCAGCAGACTCTCAGGAAGGCCTTTACTTACGGGAATGTAATACCTGAGAAGATAACTCCAAAATACACAGCCCTCAAAAAAGAAGAAATTGTTATTCCTCCCTTATTAATGGTGGTAGCATATCAGAGTTGATAAAACATTTTGCTTTTCTAGGTTTACAAAAAATTTCTTGGGGCAATACCATGTAAGGTGTCAGCATTTAGATTTCATTGTTATTAAATCATAATTTCAAATGTTTGTGTAAAGATGTAGCAACACTTACTCCATGCAGGTATTTGTTTGATAATGTTCTCACACCCCAACCTCATTATTACAAGTAGTTTTTGATTACTAGTGTTAGTGTACTTTTTTTTTCCTAAAATGCACACGACCCTGATATAATATATTTCTATTGGATGATTTGCATTCCAAGACTTATTACCGGTTTAGACTTGAATGTTTCAGATGTGGAGATCTAGTCTAAGAATTTTAAACTCTTTTTTGTTTTGGTGGGTTGTTGTTTTTTGGTGGGTTGTTGTTTTTTGGTGGGTTGTTGTTTTTTGGTGGGTTGTTGTTTTGTTTGTTTGTTTGTTTTTCCTGTATCTTTTCACTAATTTATTTGTGTTAGCAAAGTTTTTAAACTATCATTGAGCTGTTCCAACAGTATTGATGGAGGAGGGTTAGAATAACAATGATGATAGACACCTTCTAATGTGACTCATCACAAAATGTTTTTTGCAAAACATTTCATCTTTGACAAATTGGTTCATGAAGAGCTGCAGCCCGTGGGAAGGACTCACACTGGAGAAATTGGTGGAGAAGAGTCTCCCATGGGAGGGATGCCACGTTGTAGCAGAACAAGAATGTGAGGAGTTCTCCCCAGAGGAGGAAAGAGCAGCAGAAATGTGTGATGAACTAACTGCAACCCCCATTCCCCATCCCCCTGTGCCACTTCGGGGGAGGATGCAGAGAAAATCATCTGTGAAGTGGAGCCTGGGAAGAAGGGAGGGGTGAGAGGAAGGTGTTTGAAGATGTGGTTTTATTTTTTATTACTCTACTCTAATTTCTTGGTAATATTATTTTTTTTACCCAAGTTGAGTCTGTTTTGCAAAACAGACTCAACTTGGGAACTTGTCTGCAGTAATTGCTAAGTGATATCTCCCTGTCCTTATCTTGACCCATAAGCGTTTGGTTGCCTCCTCTGTTCAGTTAAGGAGGGGGATTGATAGAGCAGCTTTGGTGGGCACCTGACATCCAGCCAGGGTCAACTCACCACACATGACAAGGTTTGGGCAGGGGCTTCAGGTGTGGTTTCTGTCTCCAAGGTGGACCTGCTGCTGGCCAAAGCTGAGCCCTTAAGTGATGCTGATGGTGCCTTCATTGATAATGTATTTAAGAAATGGTAAAAAATGCTGTGCAACAGCCAAAAGACATGAGAATATATGTGAGAAGCAACATTGCAGACATCAAGGTCAGTGTAGAAAGGGAGGAGGTGTTACAGGCACTGGAGCAGAGATTTCCCAGCAGCCTCTGAAGATCATGGTGAAGTAGGTATTTCCCTGCTGGAAATATTCTACCAAAATAGAGGATTTCTTAAGGAATACATCTTGTGGGAAAGACCCACATTAGAAAAGTCTGTGAAGGACCACATCCCATGTTAATGACTCATTTCTGAAGCAGAGAAAGAGCATGAGGAAGAAGGAGCAACAGAGACAAATTGTTATGAACTGACATAGCTCCCATTCCCCAAACTCTGCACTTCTTAGGAAGAGATGGAAGAATAGGGAGTGCAGTTAAACCTGAAAAAGGGTGGGGAGAAGGTGGGTATAGTTTTGCTCTTATCTCTCACTGTCCTACTATGTTATTAATTGACAATACATTAATTTTTCCAAGGTTGAGTCTGTTTTGTCCATGCCAGTAATTGATAAGTAATGTCCCTGTCCTTACCCCAACCTTTAAGTTTTTCCATTGTATCTTCTTTCTCTGCCAAGGTCAACCCACCACAATAAGACAGAAATTGGTATATTAGAAGTTGATGCTGACCTTCTGAACAGTACAGAACTGTCAAAAGCTCCAGCTGCTTGGTTCTGTGCTAGGACTAACATCTCTTAGCATGAATGTAATTTTCAGCACATAGTCAAACCATTCGTAGTTTGAGGTGTTAGTATCCAGGTATCACCCCTGTCACATATATGTATAGCTTACAAATGCCTTAATTTTATCTGCGATTAAATATCAATAAAACTAACTCATTTCCAGCTGATTTTCCCATAACAAAGGGCTATAATCACCTTGACTATCTGCTAGTCTGCCAGGTGCCACCCTAGGAAATAGGGAATGAAAAATCTACCTAAGACATTAGTCCTTGACAGCACCCATTCTAAGTGCTTATCTTGCAGGAAGTAAAGTTCACTGATGGCCTCTGGAAAAAGGATGTTATGGTCAGCTCCACCCTATAGTACAGCTATATGGAGTGTTGTCAGAGTAAAATAGGAAAAAAAAAAAAAAAAATGCACCAAAGTCCATCTGAGATTCTTGTCTTTGCTACATTGAGCACTTTTCCCCCAGACTTGCTGTTGTAGACTTTTCTACTCTAGTGGCTGTCATTATTCAAGTTTGTATTTTTCACCCCAGTGCATCTTACGTTATTAAGGTGTGTGTCTCTTGGAAGGTGCAAAGACAAATGGTCCACAATCCGCTTTGTCCACTGAACTCCAGAGCAGAAGAGTTACAATATAAAATAACAGAATAATGTAGACAATGCAGGAAAGCAGTTGGAAGACTGCCAACTGAGTACAAAAGCTATGCATGATCTTTACTCATACTGAAATATCAGAAAGAATGTAATTAATTTCAAAAGCCCATTTGAGAATTTGAACCAACTGGACAGTTAATTTAAAGTAGGGATTTTGCTATATGATCTCAGGGCATTATAATTAAAAAAAACCCCAACCAACCAACCCAAGAGTTGATGAAAAATTAGATCTCTATCTAGATAAGATCTTAAACATCTGTGACCTTCCAAGCCTTGTCTTGACTTTGTAAGGAAAATATTGAGAAGTTAAATATAGAATAGGACTTTTTTAAAAATTTTTTTTATTAATGATTATTCAACTCTGGAAGTATCTCTGAATATTTAAAAGCACAGATGCTTTTGCTATTTGTGTTTTCATTTATTTTTCTTTTAGTCTGTAATCTTCAATAATTGTTTCTATTATATCTTAAAAGATTATTCATGCAAATGATCTGTGGTACAGTATTACAGCTACATACAACCAAACATATCATATAACTAATATATATATATTTGTATTTTATTTGCCTTCCTTTGCTCAAATATGCAACTACCCTATTGTCCACTATTCTACTTTCATATTTTCCTTCCTCTTTCCCTGTTTCTAGCTCCATCCACTTTTGCAGGACTTCACAATGTTCACAAGTCCAGACATGGGACCCTTGTCCCATTCTTCAAAAACATTAGCATTGGCAAATGCTGTGTTTTCTCCCTAGGACTCTTACTTGGAAAGAATTTCCAGAGCACTTTTAGGCAATATCATATCATCTAACTTCACAAGGCCAGTTTAGGTGCTTTGGAACTCGGAAAATATACTTCTTTCTATTGACTACTTAAAAGAAAGTAATAATAATAGAACAAAACCCACTTTTCACTCTAAAGTGTATACATGGAGTATTTAAGTGAAGAAAGTGAATGCCAAATAGAACTGTGATTTCCACTATGTGGAAACAGAGCCAACAGATTATGCCCTTGTCTCACTCCATAAAATTCTACAAGTTAGATCAGTCACCTAAGACCTGGAATCAATTCACATGGCTAAATCCAGTCCTTTCTGAGTAGTTGGATGCATGCTAGATTTCATATTACTCTGGAGTGAGGTCTACCTCAGCCACATCTATCACAGTTATACCTGGGAGGATATGCAGTCAGTGAGCCAGGAAGTGCACAAAGGATTCAATGAAACTCCCTGTGCAGGCTTAAAGCGTTGCCTAATGGTTTGTGGTACATATTTCTATTGCTCACAGCCACAAGAAAATAATACGTTGAAACTGGTAGATGACTGAGTGCTGTCTGATACTGCCAGTGGCACAGGCGTTGTTTATTACTGCTGTCAGCGGACTGGCAAAGATAGGGGGACACTTTATAGACCTTAGTCCTTCTGAAAGATATCATTATGGTAATGGAGGTCACATAAGTGCCTTAGTTTCACTTGCATTTCAAATTTTTGTTGTTTAAGGAAGTATAGGAAGTGTTTTACAATCTCTGGTAGCATGTAGAAAGGTAACTCCAATTTTTTTAACATAACTGCATTTCTGTACTCATACATCATAGATTATATCCACTATATCACCACTTCTGACTAATGACAACCTTCACTGGTAGATTGTTAAATCACAAGTCCAATTAAACTATATCTCAAGAAGTTCATAGTTCTTTTTGATAAAACCAAACCAAACACAATAAATCAAACACTTTCTGGGTTTGGTAGGGGAGGATTACTAGTCAAAAGAAAGGGATGGATTTTTAATTTCTTTTGTAGTGTCTGTACTGGACAACAATTAATATGTGGAGCTACAATTTGGAGATAGATGCTACTTAATTGTTTTTATACCACTATAATCATGCAAGTTGAGGAATAAAACTTCTACTACTAAGTGCTACCTTTGGATAAAAACTAAAAGCAAGCTCTTGTTCATATCTGCTTTCTGCAAAAATAGTTTTCATTTTGCCATCCTAATCCAGCTGCAGGTAAAATATCTACATATGCTGTTGACTATTGAGATTCTTGTGAATTGCTGTTTAACACAAACAAGAATTATACAGAGAAGGAGGTAACTCTGTGTTTCAGCAGTGCAATGTCATGAGATGTTAAATCACTTCCTGCCTGAGGTATATGATTTGTGTCAGTATGGAAACCCACAAGAGATCTACCACTGGCCTTCCATGAATGAAAAGCAGGCTCCCCTCAAGAGTCACCTCCCTTCCAAAGCATATGGGGGATGTGGGGCTCATGCAGGAGTTACTGTCAGAGCTTTGACTGCAGTAGCTTCCACAAACCAAGAAAACTGCCTATTCAGAGCTATTGTGCCAACACGTGGAGTGGGAATATCACTGTTTTGACCAAAACTGTCACTGCTTGGCATCTGTGGGTGGTGCTTCTCATGTACAGGGTGGAGATGATAGAAATGAGGCCAATCTTTTATTGATGTTGTTCCACAGAGTCTAGAAAAATCGGTGATCTCCCTGTTCTGAAGATGTCCAAGGTCCCAAATGATGAAAATTCTCTTTGTGAGATACGCAAATTGTCTTTTGTGAGATAAGGCATACTGTGCGCAGAGTTCTGAACTCTTTTTCCATCATATGTAATAAAATCAGAGAATTATTTTTACATAGCATATTGTGTAAGGATTATTTAACCCTAAGATCATTCATTAATATTTGTTTTATTTTATTGTTATGTATGCTTTTCTATTGGATGAATGACAAAGTGGCAGTGAAATCTTTCTGTTTCATCTGAGGAGCAAGATATCTGTGCTCCAAACAATTTGCAGAGCACATAACACTAGATCCACTATGATTTTACACAAGCAGCAAGACTGATCTTTCTTAGTAAATGTGTTACTTTGCCTTCTTTGAGTGTATATGTTACTGTGTTATTATGGGTTAATTGATGTTGGAATGTTTCTAGCAGCTATTGCTGTATAGAAACAGGCTGTAATGTGGGGTCAAAGACTTATAAGTCTAACGAAATGTGAAGATAAGCTAAGATTTTAAACAACAGTTAACTGCAAAGTAAACCTAATGTTTCTAAATCGATACAGAAAATATTTTGCAAAGGTATTGGAGCTCAACTATCAAACACTAGATTCAAGTACATATGCAGGAAAGATTTTCTTACTTATGACATGTAGTTTAACCTAAATCCAGTAGCTGTGTACAGATCAATCCTCTAAATTGCAACCAATTTCTTCTTGGCATCTCTCCAAGGCTCCTATAGACATTGAAAGTCATTAGGATGCATTGCTCCCATGAGTTTTAGTTGTCTTTCCTGAAGGTTTGGCACATAGCTGGATGCATCAGTCAATTGACAGAGATTTATCTATGTCTTATGACTAGAATTTCAGTTCACAGGAAATTACATACATCTTTCATATGCTTGTTTCAGTTGTAGGAAGTGCCTGAGCTGGCTGTGCCTGACCCCCATAACTGCACCATGGAGAAGAAGTGAGGGACTGTAGTGGGAGACTCCCTGCTGTGGGGGCTGAAGGTCAATGTCTACCAACATAATCTGCTGTACAGGAAGGTTTGCTAGCTGCCAGGGGCTCAGAGAGAACATGATGGAAAAGCTGCTAAAGCTTATTCGGCCCTCAGATGGTCCTTATGGGTATTTTGAAAAGCCATGAAGATGATTAAGGGACATAAAGCATCTCCTATATGAGGAAAGCCTGAGAGAGCTGGGATCGTTTATCCTAGAGAAGAGAAGGCTCAGGGTGGGTCTCATTAACGTATGTGTATACCTGAAGGGAGGGTGCAAAGAGAACAGAATCAGGCTGTTTTCAGTGGTGCACAGTGGTGGGACAAAAGGCAATGGGCAGAAAACAAAACACCAGAGGCTCCATATGAACACCAGGAAACACTTTTTTACTGTGAATGTAAGTGAGCACTGGAACAGGTTGCCCAGTGAGGTTGTGGAGTCTCCATCCTTAGTGATATTCAAAAGTCATCTGGACACTGTCCTGGGTAACTGGATCTGGGTGGTCCTGCATGAGCAGGGTAGTTAGAGCCAATGACCTCCAGAGGTCCCTTCCAGTGTCAACCATTCTGTGATTCTGTGTGTCTACAACATGTCTTAATTGGTATAGTCAAGTCGATTCACTCTGTATAAGGAATCAATGTTATGCTCATGCAACTGAGTCAATATCTGAATAAAAATACTTCACTTTCTATTTTGAAATGTAAAAATAATTTTTCTTTAATCTCAGTTTTTGGAGATGAAAAACACATTTTTATCTGCTAGCCTTCCCTCATAGATTTTTTTTAAAAAAGAATCATTCTAACAGAAGTACTTGCAGCCTGACAAAAGGCAGATTTGGTAAAACATTTCTGGTAGACTATTTAAGGAAATGAAAAATTTTAAACAGTTATGATAGGTATATGCTTTGAATGTTCACAGACAACTGCAAGAAAAAAACTGCTTGTGGAAGTTGTAGGTATATAAAAATGCATAACTTTGCATTCAAGAGCATGCCAGGAGTATACCTGCATGGAAATCTATCCCATTTGTACTAACAGGGGATCTGGATATAGGAATACATTCAGAAAAATACATGTTTTTTGGTCTTTTTTAAGAGAATCACTTAAAAAGAAGTGCGAGATAGAAAAATATTACTTTTTTTTTCCTGCCTTTGGTATTGGTGATAAACTCAAAGTACTCCTATTCTGTATCATATGTCATGTGAAATTTTCTTTATATAATTATCCATGAGCACTGTACAATCATGAAATTTCAGGAATATGTTTCATCATTCTCAGCTCAGAAGAATAGCAGATGGTGTTTGCTGTTGGATTACCCTACAGAACTCTTTTCTTTTTTTTTCCCCCCAAGGTGAGTTTATATTTGAATTTATCTAAAATCCATAATACAGTTTATATTAGAAAGGAAGGCAGATGTAAACATGTAAAGCATAAAAGTGATAATAGCATTGACCTGTGAGCAACATGTCACTTTAGTAGCCCTGAATACTGTTACTCCAATTGAGATGTCCTATATCAAAAGTGAAGAGTAGTGGTAAGGTACAGAGTTAGGGGGGAAATTAAAAGAAAAAAACACTTTTTGTCAGAGACTTCAAAATAAAATTGAAAATGCAACCAAGGAAATTGAAAATATGTTTTGTACGCCAGATTGCAACGGGAAGTATACTTACATAGGGGAAGTATGGAAGTAGTGCCTACTTGTTGCAGTTGTCCCCTGCTCTGGTAGCACAACAGGGACTAACATCAGTACAGACACTTGAGAGAGAAGCTCTGTTTCCATATTAGTTGCCTATCTTTGCATCCCTAGGGACATTGAGATGCTTAATTTTAGGGTCAAAATTGTGTGGCTTTTATCAGAGAGTAGGAAATACTTCAAGCAATGCCAACATTTGTCCCATTATAAGGTTAATTCTCATGGTGAAAAACTCTCTGGAGGAGGAATAACAAAGACAACCCAATTCTCAGACCACACTCTATGCCTCAGCTACATTTCCTAGGGAAATTATCATATGGTCTAGTAGTGGGTAAGATAATAATTCAGATATCATGGAAGATGAAAGAAAAGTAGTAATATCACAAGTAGTGGATAAGTTGCTTAAAAATTCTTTATTGCCTCAGAAGTTCCTTTCCTTTCCTTTCCTTTCCTTTCCTTTCCTTTCCTTTCCTTTCCTTTCCTTTCCTTTCCTTTCCTTTCCT